>CM062824.1:11088281-11214148 GCA_031772345.1 Himalopsyche anomala | reverse complement strand
ACTTGGACTACAATTTATTTAAGTTTTTCATATTAATTATATCTGTATAAATCGGTACAAAAGTGTGAAATATACCACAACAAAAAAAAACAATTATTTAATTCTGTATAATCCCCTTTCATGTTCTTTTTTAGTTGATGAATAAGTTTGCATCTTATTTTTTATTTAATCGGGTAACAAGAATAGTCCTTTGGAAGAATTCAGCCCCCAGTGCAAATCTACTGACACATCAGGACTGCTTAAAAGCCTCAGAGGTGAGTTGTCTGTGAAACACAATCTCATCGTACTGATTGATCTGAAATTTGGGTCACATACAGATAGACAGATATCACATTTATTAATAACATTTTGAAATTACAGTTGTAGAAGTACATGTCAAACAATATTCTTTCTCTTATAATAAGAACAAACTATTGCATGAACTTGTAAAAGCTACATAAATATATCAACTGTGGAAACAATACAAACTCTATAATTTGGATGCTTATGAACACCTGTATTCAGTGGCGGCCGGTCAATGTGATATTGGATCAATGTATCCCTTGTATATACAGGGCAGGTAATATTTCATGAAATAATATTCAAACATAACATTTATATCATTCACTCATTTTAAATTCGTCATGTGTCTATAATAAATATTTTAGAAAATTTTATTTTATTTTATTGAATTTAAAATGAGGGAATGGTATAAATGTTACGTTTGAATATTAATTATTTCATGAAATATAACCGCCTCTGCATATATACAAGAGGTGCATTGATCCAATGCCACATTGACCAGCCCCCACTGCCTGTATTATAGGTTTAATAATTTCAATGACTGTTGCAATGCCCTTTTTAAATTACATGCTGTTGACTGATTAAAAATTAATCCCTTATTATGGGTGAGATTACTCAGTGAGTTATTTTAACTTATTTTCATTTAAAAATGAGAGCTATTAATTTTACAATCCATGCCATAACCTGTTGGCGCAATTGATGGAGTAAAAAAACAGTTGTTTCGGCAGATTCGTCGACGTTATCCTACTTATTTATTATTTATGACCATATTTATAACTTTTTCACAGGACCAACCTCTATCAAGGGAGGCGCGAACACTCCAAAATATTTATTTAGGGAGACGCAATGACATAAAGGTTGGAAGCCACTGCTCTAAGGTAAGAAGTTAGCTGCGTGGAAATTTCAAAGGCTGCGCGGACCGTACAAATAATAATTGAAAAACTGTTTTGTAGTGCGCGCCAACTTGGAATGAGTGTGCGGGGGCTTCCCAACTGCTGCGTGGCCGCGCACTCAGCTTAGAGGGAATGTTGCTTACAACCTGTCAATATTTTAGTGACCCCTAACAAATTATTTGAAAAATGCTTCTCCCATACAATTTTTAAAAAAATATTAAACTTTATAAACTAAATTTTTTTTTATGAAAATTGAAGGTCTGCAGTTTATAAAATTTATATGGCAATTTCAGTTCTAGGCTCAGTGCATAAGGGCTCTGTATTATTTGGTACAATGTTCAGCAGTAATTATCGATGATGAAATTATATCCTATTTGTTTATACGAGATATTTCTGAAAATGAACTTTTTTGTCAATCTCTCAAATCTGTTTAAAAATATATACTTGGAAGTAGTCTATCACATGATGTTGCCATATGCAAAGGGAAAATAAATAATTGAGAATAATAAAATCATTATTAAATTGAAATTTATTCATAAGAAAGGAACATTGGCGAAAAAAAACATCTGCCAGTACAATAAGAGGATTCTGACGTAATGTTTGGAAATCGCTGGTGTACAGTGAAAACAGTAATACAATGTTGGTTATCCTTAAATAAAAGTAGAATTTCGTAATCTTAGAATAGCAAAAGTAGTCTTAGAATTTTTTATTATCGTACTTCTTAATAAGTTTTTATTTAAAAAAAAATTTTAGGGTACCATAAGTTAAAAAAATCATAGTAAAAGCAAATTTTTTTGATTTTAATGTTTAAACAACTGCAAAGGTTTGCAATCTTGATTATGTTATAATTAAATAAAAGCAAACTGGATTTTTTCCACAAAAAAAAGAGACGATTTGGTTTTATAATATAACAATTTATTTTGGTGTACAAAAATAATTTCTGCACCTTATTTGGTTTTACTTTATAGAGTATCAATGACTTATCGTGAAATCAGAGTTCTATACTTTGGGCTTATACAACAACCCAACTCCGTCATGCGCACAAACTATGATTTATCCTCACAGAGTAATATCAGCACTTCATGTGCCGGCAATTTATTAGTATTTTAATTTTTGAACAGAAACGTTTGAAGCATATGCCTCAAAGTCTGATTTTAGTAATTTTTTTAAGTTGACTCGGCAAAAATCTGTATGTAATTAATGCAAGAACCGTTTAGACATTATTGAAAGAATACAAGGATTTATTTTAATGAATAGCGAGTTCAAAATGACAGTTTATACCAATGTCAGATTGAGAACAAAGCAGATTTCACTCGATCAAATCTAATTATGAAATAAGAAACACTCCATAATAAAAAAAAATGAAGTTATCGAGGCCCACTGAGTAGGTGGTGAGGTATTTTGTTTTTTATAGGTATTTTAAAAACTTACAAAACTACTTACTTACAAAATTACTTACTTATTTTTATTACATTTTTCTGTTTAAGACAAATATACTATAAGTTGCCACATACAGGGTTTAAAAAAAAAGGTTAAAAACATGAATTAATTAGGAGATTTTTGTGAAAAAATTGGTGATAACATAAGGAATGGAAATTCACATCAGTTTAGTGCAGTGGTCGGCAACCTTTTTTGAGATTGGGTAAAAAAAAAAAAGGTTTTGAAAAATAAATTTGGTTAGGGGGTTAAAGTTAAAAATAATTTTCTACCATTTATTCTTTTAAAAAATCGTTTTTAGAAAATAATACATAATATATTTGCATGATTTATATGTGTAAATACAAAACACACATATACAATTGTTATTGGTGGCTTCCTTGGTCTTCTTAAATAAGTAATTTGATTAAAAAAATATTATCATAATTTCTTGGCGGGCAACTCAAAATACGAAGTGGGTAATTCAATTACCCGCGGGTAGTAGGTTGCCGACCACTGGTTTAGTATAATCTTTAATGAACCTTCCGATACCACAGGAATAGATTAGACTGAAAATGTTCACCCAGTCTCGTCATTAAACATAGACACAATGTTAAATAAAAAAAAACATTTAATAAGGATACCTGCAGTGCTTTTCCTGCATGCATGGTGCTTATTTTAAATAATCTGAAATGCTCAACACATTCACGTTTTGGGTATACAGACCGACCAATACAACCCAGGCGAGGAATTTATTTCTTCAGAAAAATATTTCAAATTATGTTCATGTCATAAGTCAGCCACGATGACTTTAATTATTACCAGTTCTATAGTTGTAATTTTAAAAAAAAAACGGGTTTTTCTCGGGCTGAGGAATATAAATCTGGGCTTCGGGTAACAAGTGTGGTATGAGACTCGGGCCCGGACCGGGTCGGGCTCGAGTCTTTCGGGGTAGGACCGGGTAATTTTGTAAAATTTCAGCCCGTGCAGACCTCTAATGTCTGTGGAGCTAATGATCACTCATATGAAGTTTCATATTGACTGTGATAACATTTTTAATGGTTTAACAGTACAAGTTTACTAACTGACACACACCGTGCATGTTTTTATAAACCAGTCAAAAACTGTGTTAGAAATACACCGTGAAGGTATTGCGCATTAGTGACCCATTCTGTTAGTGCCTAGACATTAATAAATCTAGGAATATACCCAGTTCATAGGCACAGTATGACAAAATATAGAAAGTACAATAAAATAAAAACATCAGTAGTCCTCTATATTATAGTTATTCATGTTTGCTGCTTCAGACCATGCACTATGTTTTGCCCCATCCATTTCAGGAGCCAGTCGATTGCCTCCGATAAGTTTGTGACCGGTACCCCCAATTCTTGCTTTGCACTCAGGACAAACACTCACTACAGACGCTCCACCGCAATTTCCTATGCGGTAAATATGTCCATTCGGACAAGCATACCAATGGCCTTGCTTCTTACCAAAGGCAGCGACAATAGTCTGTCTTTCTTTCATAGTTAATTGTAGATCAATACATTCTTTCAACTTTTTAAATTGTTCCTTGACCGCACCGTCAAGAATATTAGTGTATACTTTGACGGAAAACAGATTATTATTAATAATAGCAAATGATGCCTTCACGTCTTTCTCTTTTCCTGTCATCGATAGTGTTTTGCAAGCGGTTTCTATCAATGCTGCCTGCATTATGCGCTCAGTCCTCAGAAGTTCGTTGGTAAAATCTTCACATTGTTGAATAGATACACTCGTGCCAGTGTTCTGTATGCATAAAATAAGATTATCGATCTGATACCTAACTGTATGAGAAGACAACGCATTTTTTGATTCTTGAGATATAGCCGCAACTCTTCTTAGAATATTTACCACTAAGCACAACTTTTCCACAGCCTGGAGACTGATTTTAATCAGATGTTTATACTTCGTGAATGTTAATTTCCTTTTAGGCATATTTTTCTGAATCTCATTTTTAATATCGAGGATTAAAGTGTTCCATTTCGTGACTGCAATAAAATTAAAGCAAATATAATGCATTGGAAAAATTTACATTATAATATATATAAGCGAAAGTTTTTGGGAAACTACATTTTAACAAATGTATAATAAACACTTTATATGTGGGCTATTTCTTGCACATTCGCAAAATTTTATAGTACAGTGGAACACCCAATAACGCTACCTCGAATTACGCTTACGCGCCGAACAATAATTTTCTCCGCAAATCTCCCATTTGCGCGGGCGACCGCGACAATGGAATGCGAATTCCATTGTCGTTGCTGCTGTACACACAGCTGGGCGGCTGCCTGTGTGGTGTCTACAGTCAAACGTTGGCGAGCGTCTGTGTATTCGGCATGTGCCAGGCTATACACACACAACCGGGCAACTGTCTGAGCCTTGTCCTGCCGATAACGCACAGGCAATTAAAAACGGAATTTTCCATGGGGCGCATAAAAAGTATTAATATGTTTTCACTTCCCCAGGCAGTGAAACTGCATAATATAATGGATTTACAATATCAAATATATTAGGTGTACCGGAATTAGGTGTCGTTTTTTTAATGAAACAATCTGATACGATAAAAACATTTATTTGTCAAAAATGAGTCGATTTTATAATTTTCGTCATTGGACATAACCTCTCTCCACCTATGTGGCAATTTTTCAATCCTATAAAAATCACCGGGTTTTGAATTAAAATATTCGGATATGCCCATTTTGACCTCTTCATAACTGGCATATTTTTTTTATACAAAAGATGTTGCATCGATCTGAATAGGTGATAATCAGACGGAGCAATGTCTGGTGAATATGGTGGATGTCTGATAGTCTTCCATCCCAGGTCCTTGATTTTTTGTTTGGTGTGAGGCCGTGCATTGCCTTACGGCATCCATCTTGATTTTTTAAAAGTGTTCCTATACACTCGACCATGCGTATCCGAGTTTATTTGTCAGTTCCTGAATCGTGAACGTTGGATTTTGTTCATTTTTTTTTTTTGATTTTTTTTAAATCAAAATCACCGGATTTGAATTGTTTGAACAACCTTTGAGATTAACGAATGTCTAAAATATTCCCCAGCATAGCATAAATATTTTTTGTAACACTTGTAACGTTCTTTTTTCCAAAAATGGTATAACATGATTTTTCGAACAAATACTTCATTTGGTACAGAGCCCTCCATTGTAAATACGGTTACTATTTTTTTTAATTTAAATATCACAATACACTTCAGGTATGTATGGCTAACGATACAACTTCAAATATGTCGTGAAAGATTGCCTGGCGAAGCACAACTGACCATTGAAGATCGAGAACAAAAAATACGACACTTAATTCCTGTACACCTAATATATCAGCATACATACGCCTAGCCTGATTCTTATAGAATTAAATACTTAGCTATTTCTACCTTGAGCAATTTTTAATTAATTAAAAATTAATTACTATTCATTTAATTTATTTCACGATAGTATGAATCTGCGATGCTTATAAAATGGAATGATGCAAAGTAAATGCCAATTCAATCAATAGTATTTTGAACAAACGGACATAAAAACTTCCCACATTTAATTTTTTCATAGGTTTGACAAGGTTGCCCACTAGAATTCATTGTGAAAAACGTTCTCTTGAATAGATATTGTAAATATTTGGAAGTGATAATCAAATATTTAGATCCCAGGAAATACTGTCTTGAATCTGGATATGGCTGTTTTGACTTATGAATACAGTTATATTACAAATTTTCTCTATCTTATGACAACACCATATTGTGTCAACAATTTTTATGAAACGAGATATATTCTATATTTCAGTATTCTATTATTTATAAAGTAAAACACCAATACTGCACATACGTTTTTTGGGATGACTCATATCCACATTCATTCAATACAATGAATCATATTCAATAAAATGCGATTATTATAAATGCTTGATATTCAATGCTGACTGAAGTTTAACAATGGTCCAAAGATTAATAAATAAGCGCACCTTATTGGTCATAAACTACGGCTAGGTGGGTACGGCTGACGGAGGGCGAAGGTATGCGTAAGCTGACTGAAGTTATTATGTTTGGAAAGATAAAAATATTTTTTGTATTTTTATTTAGACAGATGTCAGATCTCTGAAAAGATGTAAATGTTTTTTTAAATTAAGGACATGCAGGACTTTTGAAGATTGTTTTACAAGGGTGAAACACCATTGAATTAGAAACCCAGGAAAATTGCTGCTTTTAGATGTAAAGCTGCTAATATTGCGCTCTCTGTTTGACTTATCATGATGGTCTCACTTTTCATTATTTCAGATGTTTATTCTTCTAGAAAAATTTTAATTCGCATATCTCGATCAAATTTAATCACATTTATCGATCAAATATCATAATTGATGATTTTGTGCAAGATGAAATATTTTTGAACTTATTTATTTGAATGTAAAACTAGCTTTCCCATGAACAAAAAATGATAAATACTTATCGACAATATTAAATGAAATATCGAATCACTTTTAGAGTGATGACTGGCAATATTTGGTGGAAAGGAAATTAATGAAAACACAATATTCCTTTGTAATTTATTACCACTTTATTTTAAAAAGTTCAGGACCGGTTTCGCTCATAGCGAGCATTGTCAGTCAGCATCAGTTGACAATGCTCACCATGAGCAAAACAGGTCCTGACCTTTTCTAAATTAAGTGGTAATAAAGTACATAGGAATATTGTGTTTTGATTAATGAAATATTAAATGTTTTAATTTAAAGGCTCAGCTGACTATCTCTGTTGCATGGATATGAAAGTGTTAATATTAACGATTCTATTTATATATATAGCATACCTGCGCGTGTAAGCACGGTTTCAAAGTTCCACATTTTTGGGGATATGAACTCATTTGAAAACCAAACAAAAGTACTTCACGATAAAGACAAGTTGTTGCATGGCTACAATGAATCCATAATTAATAGATAATGAATGAAAAATTTATTACCCTTTTCCAGCACTTTGCTTTCTCTTTCCAAGGCTATGAAATCCATTTTTAGGTTAGCCAGCTTAGAATCAATTGTTTTCACATTGCCAAATGTTTTGGTTTTGACCAACCCTATTTGATGCAATGATTTCCTCACAAAATCTAAATAGCGAGGCGTGTTCAAAATGGGGGTGCTGCAGTAGGGACACGGACTGATTGAGATCTTTTTCGGTCCGTCTGTACCTTCACTCATAACCCACGTGTCAAGACCATTCACTTCGACACTGTGCTGACAGTCAACCAACTTGATAAATCTGAAGAAAAAAAAAAAAAAGTAAGTAACAGAATGACTACTATCTAAAGATTCCTAAGTCGGCTCCCAATCATAGATTATATCGAAAATATGGTCCTGTTCTTTTTTTTTAGTGTATCAGCATGTTAATTATGCATTTGGCCTAAGCCAAACCAATTATTTTAACTGTTCTATTTATTAGGGTACAAATTTTTCGTTTTATAATGTCAAATATTATGAACACTGTCATGTGATTAAAATATTAACACTTAAGAGTCCGGGCGAACATATCTGTGCATCTCACTTTCAATGCGCAGGAGTCCGCGCGAACAGATCTGTTAGTTTTGCCGAGTGTAAGTTTACACAAAAAAAAGGTACTTTGTGTGATGATTTTTTTTCTTCACATTTAACATCAAGGTCACCAGTGATATTGAAATTGATCAATATCAAACAAATATATTAAAAATATATTTTTTTTAAATCGTAAATATAGAAATTTTTCCACATTATGACCCAGTAAATAATATTTTTTTATATAACGTTTGGCGTGATATTATGTCCATGGAAAATGCATCATTTTTTGTTAGATCTTTTGTTCCGTTACAATATAATATCGGTTACATTTTCGGGTAAGTTTATTTATTCCTTCTTTGGCCGCTTCACAATTCTTTACAAAAAATTAAGCGTTTGTTATTTGGGATTTTTACGAAAGTGAAATTAGTCACGAAAATAATTATATAACGCAAACCCATTGTCTCAGATTCATTTAACGTCTGTATCCTTTTTCTTTTGTACACATTTTGCAACTAATTCTTGTTGGATTGTCAACCCTAAATTCAAAGAAATGAAATCATTCGTTCACTTTGAACAAAGCACCGCTATAGCGAAAAATATGTTTGGCTTGCTAATAGCAATAAATTATGTAATTCTGCCCTTTTCGAGATGCTGTTGACAAGGAGCTATTTTTTCTGTAAAATTTATGGCTCTGGTGTGAAAAAAATGTGACCCTAATGCTTCATAATTATTACACTTATGAATGGGCACCATTCATTGATTGCATATACCGCCACCTTTCTAACAAACACAAACGATTGTCAAATATTTAAATAATTAAAATATAACAAGAATTATTTCGAAATATCTGAGAGTTGCGAATTAAAGCTCAGGATACAGAACAGATGTTTATTTTCGGTTTTCCAATATCTCAACAAAACTAAAATAGTGGTCGGTGCTGGGAAGAAGGGGGGTAGTGGTAACCAGTAACTTTATTTTAAATTAGTGTATATTACAGCAACTCTTTATAGCCATTTATTACTGAAATATTACTAAATAACCTAATTTTAAAGTTGTTAAGACTCTTTATATGCAACCCTCGATTAAGAAACACTGATTTTATCATATTTTTATATGTATAAAACCATACAAACGCTTTTTGAAAAAACTAATAATATACATCAATCGGTTAAATAGTTATTGCAATCAAAACGTGAGTGCAAAAAATGTTCCATTTCCCCAAAATTCGGCCGGCTCCCGCGCATTTTTTAGTATGCAAATCTGCGGACCTGTATGTTAAGGACCATTACAGGCATTTTCGCATACCTGGCATCTTGATCGTCTTCATTGCCGAATAAAAGCTCAGGTATAGATTTTGGGTCACAGGTCTTGCAGACGGGAGGACACACTTCGCCGCACAGGCCACTGCAGGAATGTTTGCATTTCAACAATAACTTGCAAGGCTCTGAGCACGGAGGGCGGTCACAGGTATCGCCGCAAAGTTTGTTACATTTTCCGTGGATGCATCTACGCTCACACGTCATCTAAATGAAAGAAATAAAATCAGATAAATAAGACAATTTAATGCTACTCAACTATTGCATAGTGTCGGGTCCAATGTCACAGTTTGTTAGCATTGCGGGCTTCCGTGCCGGATCCCACGGGTTCAAGTCCCAGTATGAACAGCATTTCTTTCATCAATTTCTGTTAGAAGGCATGGGTATTTGTGATGTCTAAAAATTCCCTGCCACCCTTTAGATCAGGGGGGGGTAAACTTTTCAGATGAAGGGCCAAATTCGGGAATTCGGCGGGCCGCAAGTAATTTTATATGTACACCATTTATTATCATGAAAAGTTATCAATCTAATGAGATAGAATGGATTAGTAAAAACACAATAATCCTCTGTACTTCATTCCACTTTATTTAATATGTCAGGACCGGTTTCGCTCATTACGAGCATCGTCAATCGTCAACTGATCGCTCGTAATGAGCGAAACCGGTCCTGACATATTAAATAAAGTGGAATGAAGTACAGAGGATTATTGTGTTTTTACTAATATAATGCCTTTCCACCAAGTATTGACAGTGAACACCCTTAAAGTGAGATAGAATGGAACTGTTTTATGTCTTTTAACATTTTTTTTGTAGTTGAGATTCTTAAAACTGCTTGTAAAATCGGTGATGTTTGATCGTAAAGAGGTTAAAAAAATATTTAAAAAAAAAAAAAATATTTTTATTACATAATTTTGAAACCAGTTGTTTTTTATTAAAAGTAATTACTGTCAGACCATTTACTGATATCCGCGATTTATGGTCAGCTCTGCTCATATTATCAAATAAATAACACTAGGTAATAGGAGATACTACACCACTGACTATCTTTCCAAATTACGTATATAAGTAACATTTTTTTGATTAACAATAATAGGATGAATACTATTTATAACTAAAACTGCAATACAATATTTGAGTCGTCTGGTATCAAAAGCAGAACTGTTTCATACATGATGTATGGAACAGTTCTGCTTTTGATACCAGACGACTCATTTATAAAATTCTAGTTAAGTGAATGAAATCGGTGAACTAAATGGAAGTAAAAAAAAAAAAAAAAAAGAGCAGTGTTCGCATGCTCTGCATGTCATATAGGCTTGAAGGGTTAAGTGCAAGTAGTAGAGGTTTGCACGGGCCCGGGCCTGACCCACGGGCTCTTACCCAACCCGGCCCATGTGCCGGGCTCGGGCGGGTAAGCGCAATTGAGATTCGGGCCCGGGTCGGGCCGGGCTTTGAAATTTGGGATATAATCTGGAAAAATATAGCAAATCGAAGATTTCAAATTTCTCGGTGAGCTAAAAAAAAAAAAGCACTTTCGGAGATAATCTGGGAAAAAGTATTATAGCAAATCGATGATTTCAAATTCCTCGGTGAGCTAAAAAAAAAAAAAGGACTTTCGTAGATAATCTGGGAAAAAGTATAGCAAATCGAGGATTTCAAATTTCTCAGTGAGCTAAAATAAAGAGTTTCGGGTCGGGTTCGGGTAACAAGTGCGGTATTAGAATCGGGCCCGGGTCGGGCGTGAGTTTTCGGGCTCGGACCGGGTGGTTTTGTAAAATTTTGGCCCGTACAGACCTCTAGTAAGCAGTAACAGCGCAATACCTTGCATGGAAGACACGGCACTCCGCAGGGCAACGAGCACTTTGAATGTTTGCATCTCACTTCACACGGTTGTTTGCACGGCGGGCAAGACTCCCGGCATGGTTCTTTACAACTGAAAGTTTGGATAATATAATTATTTGGAAATTTCAAAATACTTGGAAGACCTAAAAAAGGCTGGTCATTTTGGAAAATCTTGCAAATTTCTGGGCTTTAGAAATTTTTTCAAAATCGCCAGCCAAAGATTCTCTAATGTCAATGTTTACTGTGGCCTTATGTTGAATCAGATAAATGAATTTGACCTTTAGAAAAGAAAAGGTTCCCTTCCCCTCCCTGCACATGAGTAAAATTTTACAATAAGTTGAGGTGTTTGGTAATCTTTGATCATGAATTTTATTTATTCAGCAAAACATTATTAATTATCATTTAAATGTAGTTAACTCTTTCACTGACAAAAGTTTTCCTTTCAGTGGTCCTCTCTTTTTCACATATTTTATGAAATATTTAGTAAATATTACAAGTGAAACATCATAAATTTCAAAACATGTTTTTTATTTGTTCCGTAACTATCCAAACAGAGGCCCATGAGTTGCAAGCAACCCGCGACGTTGAAAAAAAGAAGAAATTTGAGGGATCATCATTTTCAGCTTATCGAAAGTATATTGACGATATCATCACAGATTTTGAGAAACAACCAAGTGGTAAAATATTTTTTCGTACTGTAGATGCTGCCCAAAAGTCTTTCAATATAAATATTCATTGAATTAATCATTGTAAAAAATTGAAATTAATATTTGTAGACTGGTGTGCGCTTGGCAATGACGGCCACTAAGCATACCATACACCAGTGTACGCTTGGCATTGAAGAGGTTAAACAAGCAAAAAATCAATTTGTAATAGATGGAATTAACCACTTAATAAAACTGAGGAATGAAGGTATTTTAATATTATATGAATTTATTACATGTGCCCGCACACCAGAGGATGACCACAGTTTTCTCGACAAGGGATGTGCATACGACCACCGAAGCAGAGTCCGCAGGACCCTTTACATTTGTGTTCACATCCCTTCAATATGTGGCCACAGTTTTCAATGCAGTACTCCATCACCAAGAATGAAGACTTTTCACTCTTTGAGAGGTTGGAACCTAAAAGACAGATGGGTATTATGGTTAAACAGTCAATCCTCTTTTTATACGGTTTTTTAGAAATGCAAATTTTTAAAAAAAGTACTATATCTTACGATATATAAAAATGTTAAATATTACATCGAGAGCATGTATCGTTGTATTTTGGATAGAATAGAGAATGAATCATAAACACAACCGACATTTGGAAAAAAATACGATTTTGGACTGTTTAAATCAGTGATCGCCGAACAGTTGCTCGCGAGCTACCGGTAGCTCGCGTAGGATATTTTATCATATTAATAAATTTGCGTATAAAATTTTATTATTGAACTGCGAAAATAAAAAAAAATCGAATGAAAGCATTCTTTTGTTCTACCTACTTGTGAATCAATGTTTTCTATTATGAAGGTGGTTAAGAGTAAATATAGAAACATATATGTACATCTTGATAATTGCATTCGGATGGGAATGACAAGGTACTCACCGAGAGTTGAAAAAATTGTGGAAGAAACTGATTGCTATCCTTTTCACTAATTATTTTTACTCGTTATTTTTATATTTATTTTTATTCAAACTTATTTTTCAATTATTATTTTGTTTATAAATAAATAATTAATGTTTTATTAGAAAATCTGATGTTCTAATTTATTTTAAGTAATATAATAATATGTATGGTACGATAAGGGTCGATGATAAAAAAAAAAAACTATAAAGAAGGAATATGTATAGATAGCTCACCAGACTATTTCAATTTCTGAAAGTAGCTCACATCCTTATTGAGTTTGGAGACCACTGGTTTAAATCATGTTGCATCTGCCATTAAGCAGTTGATTATCGAAAAAATAAAATCTGAACAAACTTTGATCACTAATTTCATTGTTAGAAAAAAAAAACCATCATTTTTTGAAATTGATGCGCATACTATTTCTTCCGAAAAAAGAGTGATTTCGAACCACATGCAAAACACACTTAGCATTGTCATACAGTGACGATAATTTTGCTTAAAATGTTTCGAAAGTGAAACCAACCAATTTCTATAGTATTTTAACAACCGTGTTTTCCCTGATTTTCCAATACTATTTTATGCGATTTAGAATTTTAACTGGCTGTTTCAAAGTTATGCAGATTTTAAAATTTATGGAACGTATCCCCGTTTTTTGTATGGAAGTTAAGTCTTTTTTTATGCGATATTTCGTGGAACGCATCTACCGCATAAAAAGAGGATTGACTGTATATCATTAGTTTAAGCAAAAATGATACAGCATATCAATTCAAGCCCAGATGACAGGCCAAAAAATGCTGTTGCTGATGGCCATGTCCAATGGCAAAACTGGACCAATTTCATTCAAATAACTTGACGATACAATATAAATTTCAATCATTCAATTTCAGAGAGTTAAGAATACTTTCAGCAAAGGTTTAAATTTTTTACTCCAAATAAAAAGGTTGAGTAATAATCAACCTCACATTCATACAAAGACTAAGGTATACAGCGATATTGGTATTCTCTTTTCCATTAGTCATGCATTACATTACAAAATAAGCCATAGCCTAGAGCAGGCGTGGAAAACCTGAGGCCTTTTGGCTACCCCGGCTTTCTGGCCAACTCTTTAAATTATTGTAATTTTGTAAATTCTTGGGATTTTAAATGTCAAAATCCTTGAAAGACCTTAAAAAAAAGGTCCCATGGTGGCAATTTTGGGAAACCCGCAAATTTCTGGGCTTTATAAATTGGCATGAAGTTGTACACAGTCAAAAATTCCCTAGTCAATGTTTACTGTGGCCTTCATGTAGAATCATAAAAATGAATGCAGCTTTTAGCGAATAAAAGGTTCCCCACCCCTGACCTAGAGTGTTTGCAGGCAGCACGGTAAAAATCTAGATAATTTTATTACCAATTTGTGTTATACTGCACGGTATGAGAAACTTGTGTCCGCAAAGCGACTCGAAAGGATTAACCACCATCTCATGACATGAGTTGTCATCGCATTCCGCACTGCAGCGACCTTTACAGGGATGACCGCATTTCAAAAGGCGTTTGCATCTTCCTCGACATTCAACCAATTCAGCATTCCCACTGCATGTAGTCGTCACTGTGTGACCGCAAGATCGAGTCTTATTAGCCTAAAATGAAAACGTAACTTTCGACTGTGATTTTTTTTAAGTAAGCAATATATTAATTTAAAACAGTAATTTCAACATGACAGGTTGCAATCGGACTGGGGTGGACCAGGGCAAAATGCCGATTCATGCAATCGAGAATAACAGGCAGTTAACCCAATGTCGATATTTTTCTGAAAATAATGAGCAGACAGATTCATTCAATTTTCTAATTTGAGCCACGTATCACAACCATGATCGTGAAGCATAATCTTACAGGTAGGTTTGTTAACCTTTTCCTTATGGTGCTAAAAATTCCGCACGCTCTGGTGATATGTACTTACTACAACTGATACAAGTAATTTTAAAATCGGAAAAACATGAGTATTAATGAATATTAATTTTATTAATCATATTTCAAGTAGAAATGTAACAATTTTTGTAATGTTAGCGCTGAAAATTGTCTGAAAACGAGAAAAAAGCATCAAAGCAAATATCTGGCAGTATCGCCGTATATGACACCTTACAACCTTACATCAGAAATTGTCTTACCCGCCTAAACTTTAAGGAATGATTGTTTTTATTTAAAGCCTTAATTATTCAATCTTCGAAAAATAGTGTGTCTAATAAAACTTAAAATCTAGCAATTTTTGAAATAACATGTGTTAGTTTCAGTGGATAGTTTAGAATAAAGCAAACATTCATTCATACGAAACGTAAAAGAATTTATTATTAATTCAGATGCATTTAAATACAAATAATTCTTATTAAATTACTGGTCTAGTGTCCCTGTACTTTTTTCTTTTCTGTATACTATATACAGTGTATAAATACCATCATTCACTGCTTTTGACACCTAGATCCATTGGTCGAACAGTAGACACATTTCTCACAAATGAATATAATATTTATTTTAACATGCCCCACGAAACTAAACGCAGCTTCGTTAAACAACTTTAATTTTTTTTTATGAAACTTGAATTCGCATAAGCTGAGGATTTACTACATTGGTTTTTTGATAAAAACATGTTCAAATAACTTGTAATCTTGAACCATATCCACTTCTTATAAATAGCATATGGCCACCACAGGGCCTGTCACCTGTTTCACCAATCAGTTTTCTTCTATTCAAAACTTGAGAGCGTCCATAAGTTCCCCCAGTTCTCCACGATTGCTTGCGTATCATGGCAATGTTTACTATGATTTTGTTGACTCAGCAAATGCAGTTTATCCTTGAATATTGAACATATCACGAGAGCCGTCTACAGTGCTTATGAATAGGCTAAGTGTATTACATAACATATTTGAGAATTACCTTAACGTCACATTTATCGCAAGGCATGTAGCATTTTTGTTGACAAACATGAGTGCACGGCATTATCAAGGCACAATCCTTCAGGCATTTAGTTTCGTTGATATCTAAACAGCATTGAACTATGCCTGTATGTCGACAATTGTTCCTCTTCTTTTGTACCTTAAAAAATGACAACTTTTTAAATTATGCATATTCAGAACTTTTGTAACCGAATAAATAAATCAATAATGAAAATAATGAATCCACAGTGCAAACGAAAAAAAAGTTTTATAATTTATTACCCATAATATTATAGTTGATATTATGGTTAAGCTTTTTCTAATCAACTTTTTTTTACATGATACACATTCCACTAAGCACCATGTAAAAAAATATATAATACAAATAAAAATTGATGATAGCATTATATTTGAGTACCTCTTTTTACTCATAATTCTAACACTCAAAAGTACAACTAGAAAAAATCACAAATTTTCTCTCAGTAGGTAGGTAATGTTTGCATAATATGAACATAGAGAAATATATAAAAATCTTCTCTCAGTGGCATATAAATACAACTTGAAATATCCTATTGCAATTAAATCAATGTTGCAATAAATTTTAATTGAATTGAGATAAATGACTAGATGATTTACTAAAAAATGAGACAAATAAGAATTATCACTTTTTTACAATTCAGTTTAGGCATGTCAAAACTTTGTTCAGCCATATCTCAAAACTAGTAATTTTTAGTTGTAGCACTCCGGAACTAAGCCATCGATCATTGGCACATTTTTGTATTTCCACATATCTTTATTTTCAACGCAGAATGCATCAATACCAAACTTAGGTAAACAGTTATTTATCTTTACATTAATATCGTTTTTATCTCTCATGAAAAAAATTACCCAAATTCGAAGTGTGTTCTTGCAGTATTGGCAACAATGTGAAGTATGGTTAAAAATTAAACACATTTATTAACTTTTCCATTGAAAGATCATAAAAAAAAAACTCATCTTACCAAAATTGTACATGTGTCGCAAGTCACATGACATTCCTTTAGACAAGGATGATCAGATGAACAATCCTTGTTTGTAAGTGTGCATGACATATGGCAGATAAACTGAAAAGACATGTAAGCTAAGTTTAAAAACAACAATTAATTGATTAATGACTGCAAAAATGCAATGCAAATATGAGTCCTTGATGTCAAAAGTAGTCTGTCAGCTTCTTTGCTGATTAAAAGAAACAATAATATTCAACAAATAAAATACTCATTTGTACTAATTCCACTTGTATTTAATAAGATCAAAACCAGTTACACTCAAGAGTATTATCCTCTGATAAGAGAATATGATGTTAAATTGTTATTTATATAAAAAAATTAATAGGTTGTAGGTAGGGCTTCCAATTAACCGTACATTTAAACTAACCGGTTATCGGTTTTTTTCAAATAAATAAACCGGGTAACCGGTTTAAACCGGATTTATTTTCAAAAAACCAATTTTAGTACCATACTAACCAATGTTTCAAAAAAAAAGGATTTTGATTACTTAAAAACAGTCAATAATTCCATACAATTAGAAAGTAGATAAAAAATATCGCTGTTTTCGTTTGCGAAGGTCACGAATTGGAATCCCGGCACAGGCAGTTTTATATATATTTTTTAAATTTATAAATTGATTTATGAATTTCTGTTTGAAGGCAGGGAATTGTTTGTGATATCTCGAATTCCTCCCTCTGGCCCGTTCTATTCTGAGCACGGAGTGTAACGAGATCAATTAGCTAGTCACTTGTCCTGTTCAAGCCCTACCCTTCGATTTTTACTATCTTTGGAAAAAAAAGAGATGTTGAGCAGAGTAACAAGCAGTTATCGAGAAAACGCTTGAGATAAACTTCACCAGGAGTCTATAAGCTCCACATTGGGAGTGGGCATGATTAAAAAATATATTGTTTTATTATCATTGATATTATGAGAATCTTTATGTATTACAGATATTTGATTGAAAGCAGTATAGTGATGATTTCGACTACTTACTTGCCATTAATATAGCACAAAAATTAGACAATTGAAGAGTATAATACTTTATTATATTGTACTACTTATAATACTATTATTATATACAACATTTTTAAATATTTATACCCTACATATGAATAGTTAAATAAATGCTCGTGGTGTTCAAAGCAGGAAAAGATTTTTTAATTAACCCGGTTAACCGCTTAAAATAAACCGGGTTTCGGTTTATTTTAAAACACCCGAAAAACCGGTTAACCGGTTTCGGTTTAAACCGGTTTGGAAGCCCTAGTTGTAGGTATTGAAAAGAATTTACAAATAAAGGTACAACATGTGAATAAGCAACACTAAATTGACTAAAATTAAAATGTTTTTTTTTTTTTTTTACCATGTCCGCTCCCAATGTGGTGCATATGGACTCCTAATGGATTTTATCTCAACAGAAGTGTTTCTACGAGAACTGCTTGTTACTCAGTTGCCCAACCTCTCTTTTTCCAAAGAGAGTAGAAATAGAAGGAAAGGGCTAGGACAGGACTAGTGGTTAGCTAATCTTTCTTGGTACGCCCCATTCATAGGATAGGATGGGTGGGAGGGGGGATTCAAGACATCACATACATCCATGCCTTTGAACAGAAATTCATAAATCGATTGAAAAACCAATTTATAAAACTGCTCGTACTGGGATTCGAACCCGGGACCTCTGTAGTGGGAGCCAACGACGTTGACCACACAGGCGGCACTACACCTAAAATATAATTACAATACTCATCCCAGAATAATTAAGAAGCAAGGGCATCACTGGACTAGTCCCTCAAAGGTACCACTTATTGTTAGACAATATACTATGTATGTAGATACCTGTCGCTTCGCACATATAGGGGTGGAAAGCAGAGCACGGCCACAATTTATTAATTACACAAGACAATAATTATTTTAATTTTATCTATTTTTTACTTATTCAATATCAATGTTAGATGTGTTTATCCAGGGGTTTTTTATCATTTCTGCAAATATTTTGCTATTTCTAAAGTACAACATAGAGAAGAATTATGCATCATTAGGGAAACATCTGTGTCCAGATTTTAAAACATTCATTTTCAGCCTGGATCAATCAAATCATCACGGTTTTTAAATAATATATATATAATGGATATAGGCTACTTACATTCATATGATCAGGATCATTGTTTTTGTGACATTTAAGAGTGCACACATGTCCGCATTGTAACCGGTCAATACAGTTATTTTGACATGCAACATTTGCCACATTCTTATGGCATGGCTTTTTCACCTGTAAAAACGCAATGAAATATGTTTAGCAATCAGCCGACAGCTCATACACAAAATGAAATCAGCAGTGTAACTCACCTTGTGTGCACAAAGCGGAAGGGTTACATCAACTATGGCAAAACAGCGCACTTTGGTGGGATCTTCGTGACATTGGATATTTTTGTTGTGTCCGCAAGGCAAAGTCTTCCCCACTAAGACCTTGCAGGGCTCGCATCCATTGACACATAACAATGGACACCTGTGATCAGACGGGCACAATCTGAAAGTACTCAATAATTTTCAAAAATATTCATAGTAAAGATATATCTAGGGCTGTAGTTGGAAAAATCTTACAACCCCGAACCAATTTTTTAAAAATGAATAGAATAGTGCAGGTGAGGGCAAACTTTTCGGATGAAGGGCCAAATGCAGAAAATTAAAATCAGCGCCGGGCCGCAAGTAAAATATCATTTTTTTTACATGTACACTATTTATTATCATGAAATAAAAACAATCAATAATGAGAGAAATGGAATTGTTTTAGGTACGACTTTAACGTTTTTTTAAATTCTGGTGTTAATTTTGAAGTTGAGATTCTTAAAACTGCTTGTAAATGTTCATCGGTGATGTTTGATTGTAAAGAGTTTATTGAGGTTCATGATTGAAAATGTTTGTTCACATATATAGGTTGATCCAAAAATAACGATTATTATAATAACGTGATTTTTTCAGATATATAATATTGCTTGCGAGCCGCAGAAAAATACGTGGCGGGCCACGGTTTGCCTGTGCCTGGTATAATGCAATAGTTTCCAAACTTTATGTTACCAACCCCCCTATAAAAAAATCTTCGCACCTCCCCATCTTTTATTTCACACCTTCCAGGTTAGAAATCGCTGGTAGTGTATTCAGAAAGCAAGAGTCAAAATTGTTGCCACTGGGATGGAGGGATGGATGGAGGGATGGATGGATGGATGGATGGATGGATGGATGGACGGATAGACGGATGGACTCACTGACTGACTAAAGCTGTTCTGATTGTATACATATACGTAAATTAAACAGAAAAATTGTAACGATAAACCATCAACAGGCAGTATTATACAGACTAATCAATATCTCAATCACCATAAAATGCTCCAAAAATACATAATTTGCCTCTGAAAATAAACTAAATGTACATAGTGTTCAAAGATTTTAAGCGAGAGCTTAAGCGCATCAATCGATCCAGTTTGAAATGTGGAACAGTGGAAAAAATAATTTCAATTTTTACCGTCAGGCATGCTTGTATACTCACTTTTCACATTTCTCCATACATCGGTAATTTGAATGTCCAGTATCAATAATGTGGCACATCAATTTACAATGGTGCCCACATGCCATCAGCGCATTACAGTTCTTATTGCATCCACCGTTGGGGACAAGATCAAAATCAAATTTGTCTTTAACCTAAAAAAAAAAAAAATTAAAACATTGCAATAATAGCTGACTTACATGAAAATACATCCCACTCTTTTATTTGTCTTTCATTTAAATAAATTTGCTATAAGCTTAACACAGGCTATTTTTGGGCTGTATTTCTCAGAAGTATGTGTAGCGCCTACTACAAGTTGATTATTTTGATTTTAAAAATCAACTTTTATTATGTTACATCCCGACCGATGATTTATGGCGACAAAACAAAATTTAATTGACACAAAAGCAATAAATTAAACCAACATCTCTGCTAGGCATCTGCTCATAATAAACATACTCACCAGGCAAAAGCCTGAATGTATAGGTCAAAAAAATCACCTGATATTCTTCGTCGAGTGGCATGTTGTGTGCAAAATAAAATGTATAATTCTTACTTTGTTATTTACATGAAAGTATTTAGTTATTTTTTCAAAAAATTCAATGAATCAAATTCAATTTTTTTAACAAATTGCAGTGAATTGAGGGGTATCGAGCAACTAATGAAAAATGTGAAAAATGGATTGAGCTAAATAATTTGCAATTATCATCAATGTTCCCTCTAATTTTTCTATTGTGTGTGCAGACTATCAACTTCTGTGAGCAGTAAATTTTCAGCAAAATAAAAAATGTGCGCAAATATAAAAATTTGGTGAAACAAACTTATTTTTACAATATTTCTGTGCTGCCTTGTGCAGGGGTGGAAAAATGTGTGCGGGCACATTTTGGGAGGTGTGCGCGCGCACACCTTAGCGGAAGCATTGATTATCATACGCCATAAATGTTTAATATGAATAATTGATTATACTCAAAAAGTGGTAACTTACTTCAGTAATGACTTCTGTGTGAATTTTACATTGCAACTGTAGTGCGGATCCAATAGATTCTTGCGTGACGAGAGTTTCATTCATTTGCTTCCAAATGTCACTACTCTTGATCAGGTTACTCATATTTCCGATGATGAAAAATCCTGAAATGAAGATAAATACATCGTAATACAATAAATATTTTTCAAAATAGATTTGAGCGTTGACTATACCCATATTACATTTTATCAAATTTTCACATCCTTAAAGAATTACATAGGCATGAATTTGATATAAAAATGAATTTCTACAAAATTGCTGCTAATTCAAAAATATTGAAAAAAAATGTTATTATAGGATGTTGACCTAGGTCATTACAGTGTAATAATGTGTACGAACAGTAGTAAGGACAAGCATGACCGCATGGGGACACAAAAATTCAGGGTTGAAATATAGCTTAATGTGAAATTTTTGAACATATTTGCAATTTGAACTCTTTAGATCAGGGTTTCCCAAACTTTTTCTGAAATGGAACTTTCCCTTTGCACATCCGAAAATTTTAACAGAACACTTGGTTTATTTTTTAGGTTGGATAATTCATATTATTAATACAAAAAAAACGTTAATAAGACACTTTTAATGGTGTGGCGTCAGGGATGGGCTCGGGGGGCTCACGCGAGCCCCTTGTTAAATTTCGGCACGGCCGGCGAGCCCCTTGTTAAGATAAAAAAACCATTCGTCTTAGATCAAATCTGCATCTAACTGCAATTTCTGTAGATGGTTACATTTTGTTATGAAACAAGTGGTGTTTGTGATATCAAAAAATTCTCTCCCACCCTTCCAATCCTTCAATTCAACTGTGCGTGACGAGAGCGATTAGTTAATCACTTGTACTGTCTTAGCCATATCCTTCAATACCTATTCTTTGGAAAAGACAGATTGATCGACTGAGTAACAAACAGTTCTCGTAAAACAAACTTCTGCTGTGATGCTTCCATTAGTATGCCATATACTCCACATTGGGAGCGGACATAGATTTAAAAAAATGTATGAGATTTACCGAGCCCCTTGTTAAGATATTGGCAGCCCATCGCTGTGTGGCGTCGGGCTTGTTCCTGCACTTTGACTTTATTGGAGCATAAAAAGGAAATCCTTCTTCGCATAAATAGGTTGTATAAAATGGAAGTAAAACAATAATAACTTGATTCGACACATTGGGGGATTCTTCTGAAAAACTCGCCAAGAAAGAATTAAATGACATTTATATTAGAATCACTGATAAAATCAGTCAGATTTTCATAACTACTTGCGCTGAATTAAGCATGCTGGTTTTGTTATTACGGAAAATGGATTCAAAACTAAGGAATCAAAATTCGTAGTTTTTGGAAAACATTTAAAAATAATGGTTCTTATATTATGTGGGTGTTCACGGGACACCTATTCAAGTTCTGTGGAACACCAGTGTTCCGTGTATATTGATAGTCAAGAATAGATGTTCGCATCAGAATTTGGGGACGAGATTATTCTTAAATAAATCATACCTTCTTTGGCCCTTGATAAGGCGACGCAGACACGATTGGGCGTGGAGAGGAATCCAATTTTGGCTTCTTCGTTGCTCCTTACCAAAGAAAGCAAAATTATTTTACTCTCTTCGCCTTGGAAGTTATCCACATTGATGATGCGAACTGAATCCAGTTCAGGATAATATTTTTTCTCCTATAAAATATAAGCAAATCTAAGAGTTTGAATATTATAATATCACTTTGCCAAATCTCAATGGACAATTAAAGAAGAATTTTACATCTCGTGACAACTGTTATGCTCTTCAGCTAGTTTTGAAAGATTCCATCAAAGAAAACCTCTTAAGAAGTTTATGTGTCAGTCTTGAGTCCCAGGCGGTGCCGCAGAACGAGAAATGCTAGTCTACAGAGCTGTTTTTTTTCAAAGAATTTATTTCACAATGAGTTAATTTTACCTGTCTCATGTGAAACATCTGGCCTGTGTAGGTGACCAGAATGGTTATATCGCAAGGTTTGTATTGATGGTGAATAAAATATCTGGCCAAACACAGTAAAAAGTCAGATTCATGGACATTGAGCTTGCTGGACATTTCATCTCCCTGAAAACATTAATATTACTTACATCTTTGTCGGCGTTATTCTTTTATGAAGCATTTTTATTTATCTAGAGATAAAAAGAAGGTTATACAGTAATAATTACTTAATTATTAACTGCCCAGTTTCTAATGCTATTTTATTTTACAGTATAAATTATAAGTGTTTTAAAGAGTATCGATAGTTGACCACAACCGACACTGGTGCAAGGAGACAAACGTAGGTTATCAGTAATGTTTTTATAGGACTGACAGTCATAAAGTTTTATTTGACAACAATGAATTTATATCAAAAGTTAATTTTTGGAATGAATTCCGATGACAGTTTTCATGATTTGTAATGAGTGTAAAAAATATTTGATTTTATTTTTGCTGATTGTATATAGCCCGTGTAAATTTTAATCAAACAGCGCATAAAAGGATAAGACAACTTTACAATTTGAATAACTTACAGAAGTCTCAGGAAACTGGTGATCGATAAAATATAAACTCTTGATAGTGCCCGAGATTGGAGGATATTTTTCAACACTGGGGTCATTCAACAGATTAGGATAAATGGCAGGAGTTATTAGGTTGGCAAACTCCGGTCTCATGCGATGCTGCACTCCGAGCTGATAGCAATGGTTACCGTTCTTCACCATGCGCTCGAATAAGGATAAATCCAAATTAAAATGCTTTGCTAGACGAAATGTCGCAGTCATCGGCTTCAATTGCAGATGATCACCTAAAATATACACAAATAACACTTCTTAGTCGGGCGTTTCAAAAATAGACTCAAGCCTGTAACGGGCGTTTTTTAGTGATTAGCGCAAAAATATATTACATTCTTAAAGTCAACACAACTTCTAAACCAAACGATATTTTCGATTGAAATTTTCAAAAAAATTATACGTGACATTTAATCATTAAAAATAAAATTAGGACATTTCGATAACATCATAATTTCACTATGTTTCTAAGCTGAATATAAAACTTGTTATCAATTTAGTAGATAGCACTCCGCATGTTATAAATATTAAATATTCAAAACATTCTATATAACAAAATAGCATATTTATCAATATTTTATAATTATATAAATAATTATAACATATAATCGCCATCCCTACAACTTTACTACCACTGGAAGTGTAAAATCTAATGCCGTAAAAATCACAGTGTAAATATTCGAGACACATGTGTCACCCTTTCTAGCAAAGAATTAGGACTAATGTTAATTAGTTGCGGCATTTTATTTAACGCCGACAAACAAACCCGTGATATTATGTGTCCTTTCTAGCAAAGAGTCTAGGTGATATTTTGCAAGCAACTGTGATGAACTTTTATTGACACTTTCATTTGGCAAATGCTTGTTTGTTAATCTTGTTAGAAAATAATCGAGTTTACAGAACACCAACGCTACATCTAACCTGGGTGAAATCACTACTAAAGCGATTGGAACGCAGCTTAAAGTGAATCATAATATCAAACAAACTGATCTTGGCATGCGTTTTGTCATGTGGACACTCGATAGCAGCGGAGACCATTTGATATTTTCGTGCCGCACAGTCACTTTCCATAGGCTAAGACCACGTTAGACATACAGTAAGAGCTAATAAAGGTTAAACAGATTATCACGAAAATCTCAGAAAGACTCAAAACCGACGATGCATCAGAGATATTAACAAAAAATTTAGAATGTAATGAATGAAAGTGAATTTTTTCTACAATTTATCTATTATATTTGCATGAGAGATTTAGCATAATTATACTCTTATTATAAAATTCCTGAGAGTTACATGAACGACAAAAAAATCATTGCATCACGCTTATTTTTATCACAGTAAGAAAAGAGTCAACAAAGTTTTAAACAGTGATTACCTATCAAAATGAGATGCTCACAATCCCCAGTCAGTGACGCAATAATATGACTTTCCATAACTTCTGCTGCCTCTTCCACAATTACTGGAACATAAATAAAAGATTATACACAAAACATATACGATGAAAACTTCTATAGCTTGTGTGAAATTATTTTTTAACACAAATGTCTCAAATATTTTTTTAGCAATATAGGAACAGTAAAAAAAAAATCCAGCGGGGGCAATTCTTAAATTTATTAGAATCTAGACCAGAGGTGGGGAACCATTTCTTCTCTAAGGGCCGCAGTAAACATAGGACGGGGTTGATTATTATTCAATCCCTTACCCTACTTTTCCCCAAATATCTCCAAACCTCGTTTTTTTTAAGCTCACCGAAGAATTTGAAATCCTCAATTCGCTATACTTATTTCCCAGATATCTCCAAACCTCATTTTTCCAGAATTGGCCAGAAGGCCGCACCGGAGTGGTCAAAAGTCCTTGGCCTTAAAGCCGCGGGTTCCCCATCTCTGATCTAGACATTAACTATAGGGGATTTCAAATACTCAACATGATTTTTGTATTTGGTTAAAAATAAATATAATAATTGTGGCTATGTTAACTGTTGTTATAGTCAATCAGCCGAACGCCACGATTTTTATGTCTGATTATTCATGTCCAATTGCTACATGTATCACTCTGATACATGTAGCAAGTGAAGCCACCCTCAACAATGCTACGTATATATAACTTGTTTTTTTAATTAATACAATCAAGCCAGTTCCCAGGTAAAGCTAAAAAAAAATATCTAGTGGTTGGTCCATGCATCAAAAAAGTTTAAGTAGCACTGCTTTAAAACACCTTACCTGAACCTTTTTCTGAGGTAGAATAAATAATATAAGATGAATGTTAACATACCCCAGGACCCCCACTTAATTATAAATTTAAGAACAATAAAAAATAAAAATTTATCATAGCACCCAACACAATTGGGTATTGTGCACTCAAATTCCAATGTCGCATACATACACGAGATAAGAATGAGGACAAGAAACACTCACCGATGCGTGACTTGAGAGCTTTCAGCAGAGACTGTTGGCGAGCCGCACCTGTGGTAGTTATTCCAATCACACGGGCCCTGCGTAGAATGTCATAGTCGGCAGCCATTAACAACTCATCACAAACTTTTTTTTCTGACTGATATTTCGCCTATTGAAAAAAACAGCTTGTAGAAGTCGAGGCGATTGAATTATTTACCCTTGCCCATCCCTATCTTGGACCACCATGAAAAACTAAGCTTAAGCAGTCCACCACTGTATCAGAATCAAAATGCGTAACAGAAATATTTTCAAAATTATAACATTATCTGACATAATATCAACAATATCACCATAACTCCAAATAATGATATAAAAACTGTGGTATTTTACGACAAACCACATCAAATTACCCTAGTAGGAAAGGGGTTTAATTAAAAAAAAATCGAATTTTAGTGGTTAAGTCAAGATAGAAACTTATGTCTAATTTGATTATGAAGTACTTTCACCAACTAATGTGAATCAATGTAGTTATACTTAACGTTTTGAGGATTATCACCGTAGACAAATAATAAAATTATTAATAAACAGCAAAACACATACTATCTTTGTCATGAGGGCTTTATTCAGTGGCTGTTTCAGGGCATTAATCCACTGCCAATAAAACATCCATCGCTCCTCACAAGAATATGATACGGCTGATCTATCCGGGATGGTCAATGATGATTGTAATTTTCTACAGTTAGGGGTTTGAAATTGGCGCTAAAAAATAAAAATATTACAAAATCAGACAGACACCCACATTGCACCATTCTCAAAAGACACGGCACATAAATGCTGTAGAGTTAACAATGTACCAATGTAATGATGGTGAAAACCGATAATTGGTATAGTCATGCAGTATCAAGAAGAGCTCTTAGAATTGCAAAAGGATGAATATTTAAAACACTATTCAACATGGAAAAAATAGAATAGTGTGACTTCTGGTCATGGCAGAAACGAAATGATAACAAATTGAGCAAAAAAAAAAATACAATTCCCATCATATTGACTCATAATCGGCAAATAAGCCTAAGTGACACAATTAAGTAAATCGCGTTTTCAGTCAATAATTTTCAATATCACCTTAGGAATAGTTTCTCAACTTTTTTGGCCCGTGGCCTCTTGAGTCTCATATTTTTCTGTGGCACTATAACCGTACTACTTAGTTTTTCGAGACACATAATTATTTCATTCTTGGGATTGATGACTGGGGAAAAAAGATTCCAAAATAATTTACAACAAGAGTATTCAAAACCCAGGAATTTACGGAATTCCCAAAATATTTTTTTTTATTTTTGAAAACTTAAAACCTCTTCTGTTGCAAAATGACAAATTTATTCTTACATCTGTATTCTACAATATATTACATACCTGAGCTATATAACATTCTCTCCTTAATTCATTTAACCAAAATGATAACATATTTACAGCCTCTTCTGTTGCATATTTGTCTTGCATTAATGAGTCATATTGTGATTGACATCTTTTCAGTTGCTCAAATAAATGATTGACATAAAAGAAATTTTTGTGATCCTTGGAGACAAATAAATCTCCATCAGCATTGATCACCGGTCTGTGCACGCTGTCGTTCTCCTCGTCATATGTAGAGTTTTCTCCAGAAGCTTCGTCTACCTGAATGTCAGCCGAGGAAAATTCAGGAATGCTATTTTCTGCGCTCATTAATAGCCACGAAACGATCAAATTCCTTCCGGTGCCGACATAACTCTGGAGAAATTGATTGATGTCAAAATTCAAATATTCAGAAAACTGAGCCACATTCAGAATTCCTTCGTTAGAATCAATGAAATCTATGGTCGACTGGAGGGTGGTGAGGGCTTCAGACAGTTCTATAAGATTCCTTCTAAATACAAATTTTTTATTGTTGGATCGTCTATTGTTCAATTTGTATCTGTTCATGATTTCGCTTTTGGATTGCCCACCGATACGCACCAAACTATCATCATCTTCCAAACAACGTATGTTGGCTGCGAGAAGCCCTTCGAGAAATTGATCCAAAGCATGATTTGTATAGCAGACAATTAACATGGGGGAATTGTGGGCCATCACACAAGCGTCATTGCAAAGAAGTGTCTCTGCAACTTTTAGAGCGAGAAAAGTTTTGCCCGTTCCAGGTGGACCTTGGATAGTCACGAATTCCCTCGTGAGAGCCATTTTGAATGCTTCAAATTGAGAATTGTCAAATCCTAAAGATTTTGGAGTTGGCCAATTTTCACTGAGAAGCTCTATTTCTTTTTTATTACCGGGATACATATCAATTTCGTTTCCGGCTCTTGGCAAATTGTATTTGTACACGGATGATGCAGATATACATCGAGGATTCACTTCGCAAGCCTGGAAGAAAAACAAAAAGTTGTATTCAAATTAAAACATTTTAAAAAAAAGACACAAAATAAATAAAAAGATTAACTTTAAAGGTTATTTATGTATAATAAATACTTAGTGGTTTATTATTATAACAAAATTATCAATCTTAAATCAATAAGAAATATTACAAAAACTAATATTGCTTCAATTAATTAAGCATTGGTTCTGGTCTTGGTGGAAACTAAATTGCATCATTATTTATCTAACACGAAAAGAAAGGAGGTTATCAATAAATGACAAATAATGTAGCCTCTCAAAAAATAAAAACAAAATCTTATTGAAGAGGGTAATATTCTTTCATGGAACGCCACTTACTTCAACATCGATGATGTACCTCTTCATGGGGAAATTCTTTTCTAGCGATCTATCCTTGAGTGTTTTCAGTACATGTTGATACGGCAAGAAATAAATTTCACTTTCCACCAGTAAGTACGTTTTATTAAACATTTCTTTCGTTGGATTGAATCCATCCAGCGAAACTGTTACCTGAAATTTTTTATATCAACATTTATAAATTTGTTCCTATTAGAATATTAACAGTTTAACGTCCGCACTTATTTTATAAAATTTCACCTAGCAAAATAAAATTTTGCGAAAAATTCGCAAAAATTGTAATTTTACTAAATTCACTATAATTTGTAAGCAAATTGAGATATCTTTACAAAATTTAATTTTCTTAGCTTCCAGATACTTTGCCTATACGCATATATGCGTTCGTCGGCCAGCAACCTTTGTTTTTCAAAGACGCAAATACACGTCCACGGTCGTTAAGCTGTTAAGGCAAGAGGGATTCAAAATATATGGTACAGATTATTATTGATTATTTGTGAGACAGTCCTTACATTTCTCACATTAAATTCTTTAAGACCTGTTAATAAGCGGGTTAAGTAGTAACCGTAAGAAGTGAGTTATTTTAAAAGATATTAGGTTTTATCATATTTGACTATTAGTATTATTACTATAAAATATATTAAAAAAAAAAATCTTGGAAGATTTCTAAGCAGTCGATATCAACTGCGACGTTTTTATTTTCTACAATTGGGTACACGAAATATTCAAAATTTCCAGTGTACAGATTACAAAATTAACTTACCAGTCCCAAGTCTAGGTCGTCTCTGTTAACTACAGAAGAGAACACAATATTCTGAAAATTGTCATCTGTGAAGCATAAGAGTGATCCGTACAGAAATCTTTTGGAGTTGTACATTTTTCGTTGATTATTTTTTTTATTTCTCAGGTTAAAACTTTTGCTGCTGTTCCATTTTCCATCAAAGTTGACCAACAACCCAACATTATCCTTGGAAAAAGAATACTTCAAGAATCTGGCGTTTCGATAAAACCTGAAAAAACCAATATTTTGAGAATGCTGCAGTTGTCAATTCACAACGTTCAGTTCAATCTTGTGGGCGATGAGTTTGACAAATGTGAAAATTATTAGAGATAAGACAGCATACAAGACAGCGTCCCGTCACGACAGTGGTTATGGAGACGTTGGAACTGGCTGGGTCCCGTGCTGCGGATGCCTCCGGAAAGCCTCAATCCTGCCTACCTCTGTTTTCGACCGGTGGGATTCCGGCGTCCAGGACGTCCGTCGGGTACTATCCATAGGATGTACTCGGCGGAACTGAGGGATGCTGGCGTGTCATGGGAGGAAGCAAAGCAATTGGCGGGAGACAGGGAAACATGGAGGTGCCGCGTGGCGGCCATATCCTCCACATAGGAAGCGAACATGGCCAAAGAAGAATAAAATTATTAACCCTTTGAACTCATATGTCGAGGTAACATCGACATTGGTTTTTTACCGGCAACTCCCGCGTCGAGGCGACATCGACATTTTTTACGCTCGCCGTTATTCCGGCGAATTGTTGGCGGTGGGTCGCCGCAGGAACCGGTTTGAGAGAGGAAACATACATTTCTCATTTTATGACTAATGCAATTTATTTGCAACTCAGAATTACGTAATAAAACACTTGCCAAGGGTCACATGTTTGGTGGGTGCAGGTATAAAACACCGCTGAATACAATAGTTTGCGTTTCGCATTGTTCCGGTCAACATTGCGTGTGTTTTATCAATTTTTAAGAAACTTATATGGTACTGGCCATTTTATATATAATAATCCCAACAAGCATAAAGACTGCACGGTATGTTCTAACCGTAAAATTCCCGGAGGAAGGCATGAAACCACTTACTTTGTGATACGTGCGAAAGAAAACCTGGCCTTCACCCGGGAGATTGTTTCAAAAAATACCATACTAGATTAATTTGTAGCCTAAATGTATAATAAACATAAACAAATTCTTAAAACCATTTTTTATTTAATTATTATATGTATATTTTTAGCTATAACACATTTAATAAAAAAAATCGCTAAAAAGGCTTGGAGTTGCTGGAACACTTTTGAAAAAAATTAATGAGTTCAAAGGGTTAATGAATATGGAAATATTTTTTGTCATGAAAATTTAACAAATATGGAGGTACAAGATAAATGAAAAATTAAAAAAAGTATGTTGAGTAATTCATTTTCTACGAATACTCATAGCCTTTTATAGGATATTCATTAGATTCACCTGATATTGTTGTACTTTTGAAGTGTAGAGTCTCCGATGTAATCGATGATGCCTTCACGTAGGGGAGAAACAAAATCCTCTCGCATTAACCGGAATTGAACATCCAGGTAATGCTGAACACTCGGATATGCCCCGTTGACTATGATGGGTCTCAAGAACACGTGTCTCCGGGTTGTCAGCTCTTCCTGTGTCGGAATAATTTCTATTCTACGAAAGTCATCAGCAGAGAGCTTGGTATTTGTATCCTAATCGAAAAAACAAATAATTCATCACAATGCATGGTAGGTTACCTTTTGCCAAAAATGTGAAATATTCTTTTTCATATGCATAGGTAGCTGAGGAAAGTGTTGCACCATCATGCTTAAATAAAGTTGCATTTAGTATGTAAATATGAACCCTTTGAGTAGATTCGAGGTACAAACTTGTAATCTTCAGTAATCATCACTATTTATTAAAAAACGGATATTACAGATATCCATCAGTGATTTTTAATCAGGATGGAAGGCTAATAAATTAACCCTTTCAGTACCACAACAAATTGTTAGGTACCTCATAAAAAATATATATTTAATACCATTTTAACAAGGATTACACCACAAGACATTTTTTTATTTTATTCATAAAATGAATCCCCATACCGACTAGTTGCTATTTTGGGAGAAAAGTAATTAATCATCCTAAATTATATATGAACTTTTATGATCACATAACCATTTTAGGGAATCATAATATTACGAATATAAGTATTTTAGAATTTCCAGCCACTCATTTTGCAGTAGTGTTGTATATTGTGTTTTTAGACACCCCTAATGGTGGGCGGTGGGGAGCAGGTTGGTAACCACTGATCAAATATGATCAATAATAATAATGCCCCATATGGTCCCCATAACTAATTATATTAAGTATAATTCAAGTATTAAAATAATAAGACAAAAGGACACTGGTCTTGTGGGTGCTGTTTTATCAAGGAAAAACATCATAAAAAATAAGGAACACTATAATATTAGTTGACAGGTCATAAAATAAAATGAAAAATGCCTCGTTATATGTAAAATGACATCGCCATTTGACTCTGTGGTAATCTAGGACGGTGCTACCCAACCTTTTTCATGGCACGGCCCCCTAAATCTGAAAAAATAATCTGCGGACGACCGAATTTTTTTTATTGCAGATGTTTATATTCTATTATAAAGAATGTTGAAATAATGAAAATGTTCGCAGACTACTGCAAAAAGCCTACAATCGCCAGGTTGGGAAGCACTGATCTAGGGCTTATATTTGTAAATATTACTCACCCTGTGTGTTTCTCTCATCGCAGCTAAAGATACTTGGTATTTACCGTAGGCAGGGTCTTCTTCGTCAGACTCGGTCCTGATTTTTTGCAACCCTTTGATGCACATATCAGCGACGTCTATAAACACGCGGGCATCCAATTCCAAGCGTGGTAAATCAAAAAGACTCTCACTCAAGCTGAGCATATTTTTGAAGAAATCACTTGGATTATCCCAAAAGAGATAATTGTCACTCTTCAATTCTTGACTAGCATATGGCAAACTTAAAATATACTTAAGCAGTGCATTGGAAAAGTTAGAATTGAACGCTTTCATTAAGAGAGAATTTTTACTATCATCAAAAGATAAGCGAGAAATATTGGACAAGCACTTAATTATTAAGACAATAAGGTTAGGACTTGGATTTCCATCGAGAAGGGATTGAAAGTTTTTGGAACACGACAGCTTCAGTAAAATATGGTTCGGATCCATCTCCGATATACCCAACAGACATTTATATGTCCGGTCTACCACACTAATTTTTCCGAGAGGTTGCTGAAAACCCAGGCCTCTGCCAACAGAACGAGAACCGATTTCATTTTGGTCAGATCGACTGTCACCCGAAATATAGTTCGGAGAACGGGAACGGGAACGGTAACGGTCAAGTTCACGTTCATTTTTGAATTTTCTATTCTGGAAGATATCCCTGCGACTCCGCCCCCTATTCATTGTCACTTTTTTCAGCACCTAAAAAAAATGTACAACTTTATGTATCTGTTATAGAGGTCTGCACGGGCCGATATTTAAAACTACCCGGTCCGAGCCCGAAAGACTAAGGCCCGACCCGGACCGGGCCCGAGTCCAATACCACACTTGTTACCCGAACCCGACCCGAAGCCCAGATTTATACTCCTCAGCCCGAAAAAAACCCGTTTTTTACAAATTTACAACAATTTACGATTCACTATACAACTGATAATAATTAAAATTATCATGGCTGATTTATGACACGAACATAGTCTGAAATATTTTTCTGAAGAAATAAATTTCCTTACCCGTTCCCGACCCGAGCCCGAATCTCAATTGCGCTTACCCGCCCGAACCCGGCCCACGAGCCGGGCCGGGTAGGTGCCCGAGGGCCTGGCCCGGGCCCGTGCAGACCTCTAATCTGTTAGTAAGTAGATTAGAACAAAATGTTTTTGTGGATTCATGAGCTCACTCAAATCTATACCACAGATACAGCATACTTCACAGTGATTCCCCATACCAGAGCAGATGCTGTCCAGCCTAAGATACTCCTACAGCAGCATTTAAAATTTATTCAGAATAATAAATAAAGTAAATTATTCAAATTACTTTGAGTGTAACCATGAAATAATTAAAATTTTGTTCGAAACAGTTATAGAGCATAGGTTCCCAACCTTTTCCGGGTGGCGACCCCTTTTAATAAAAGCCATGTGACCAGGCGGACCCCCCCCCGAGGAATGTGAAATCCTCGATTTGCTATACTTTTTCCCCGGATGGTCTCCAAAACTCCTTTTTTATTTTTTAGCTCACTGAGGAATTAGAAATCTTCAATTTGCTATACTTTTTCCCGGATTGTCTCCGAAACTCCTTTTGTTGTTCAAATCCAAAATCGAAAAAAGTTGGCGACCCAACCCCAGAAAACCCTTCGCGACCCCCAGGTTGGGAATCCGTGTCATAGAGCTTATATTTTTTGTCTATTTTCCAATTGTTTTGAAATTGGTAGACTTGTTACCAGTGGAGGATTAAGCACTTGGGGGGCCTCAGGCGCAATAAAATTTAGAGGCCGTTTTCCGGATAACATAAAAACGACAGAAAATTCCAATTAAAATAGTAAATATATATATAAATCTGAACAAAAAGTATATGGGTTATATACTACAAGCTATTTTTCAAGCCCCTAAAATTCGGAGGCCCCAAACACGCGCCTCATTTGCATAAAGGATAATCCGCCACTGCTTGTTACTTAATAAATTTGGAGTTTGTGGTGCAGTAAGATTAGTTTGTGGACTATCAAAAAAAAATTGTTAAATTAAACCTCTAGAGAAAATATTTCGCCGCCAAAACGAAGTTATAACCCAGACATGGAAAAATAAAGCCAACAGATGCCATGATGATTAAGACAATTCATGATGCAAATATGGCCTCCTTAACGTCCCAAAGATTTTCATCAGCTCTGCTAATACATAAAATTAATTTTATTTTGGACTACAACAAATATGAAAGCTGTCGATCGCGCAAATCAATATCTTCCAAGTCCAGAAAAGCGATAAATTTAGTAACATTTTATTTACTCAATTGTGCCACGTTAAATTCTTTGTGTGTAAACGGCAAGTTAAACAAACCATCAACAAAAAATAGTTGTATATGATTAGATTGGCTTATGAGACACATTGTGACCCTTATATTACAAATTAAAAATGAATACACTGGTACAAGTTTTGGAGGAAAAAAACATTTAGGACCCTTTTACTTAAGTGCTGCAGCTAATGAAGGCGACCTGTGTTTTCATTACACTTCACAATACAGCTGAAAGAATCGTCTTACTATTGACTCGAAATTATGTTTAACATGTTAAGAAATGAAAAGAGGATACTAGATTTGCAGTTAGGACTTGCATACTTGACCAAATATATTGCCGTGTATGTATTTATAATTGGTTGACATTTGGCGAAATACAGAATAGAAATATGTCAATCAGATTGGTTTTTTTTTTTTTCCATGTCCGCTCCCAATGTGGAGCATATGGACTCCTAATGGAGTTTATCTCAACAGATGTGTTTCTACGAGAACTGATTGTTACTCAGTTGCTCAACCTCTCTTTTTACAAAGAGAGTAAGAATAGAAGGATAAGGCTATGACAGGACTAGTGGTTAGCTAATCGCTCTCGATACGCCTTTTCGATAGGATGGGCAGGAGGGGGGAATACAAGACATCACGCACATCCATGCCTTTGAACAGAAATTCATGTAAAAATGTCCGTACTGGGATTCGAACCCGTGCCCTTTACAAATTTACAATTTGTTTATCAATTTTTGTTCAAAGGCATGGGTGTTTGTGACTTCGAAAAAAAATCTTTCTATAATAAAATCAGCAGGGCAAAGCAAGAGCGATTAAGGCGACTCAGTAGGAATGCAAAACTTTAATTTGACCTACAGCATAAATATTGCACTGACTGAAATAGGTAACCACCACTATACGTATTTTTACAGTATCAAAACAAGCAAAACATTTTTATATTTCATTACAAAAATAACAATACCACCTAACACACGAATGGGTATATAGACAGTAATGAGGTATTGCAATGTAACAGTAAGCTATCGTATTTCATAAAGTAACGGTTTTCGGAGAAGCAAAACAAACCATACAATGCAAAATTCTCAAACTTTCTCTAATATATTGAAATAATTAATTTTTATTTTTAATTTTGTATAACCTATTTGTTATGATATTGTTTTAATATGATTTGTTATGATATTGATATTGATGAATACAGTTTTGAAAAATAATTTTGTTGCATAAAAAGATTAAAACATAAAAAATATTGACATAATAAGATTAAAATAGAAAAGTATTGAGTAAAAGAATTATAAGTTGCAATTGATAGTTGTTTCTGGTTCGCGCTATAGTTTTCACTATGTATTTAATCCGAAAATTATCTTAACTTTGTCTTTTATTTCGTGTTAGACAAAAAACTTCGATATTTTTAAATTATTGTAAGTTAAGTAATCCTTCTTATCAAATCGATTGAACATTTCGCACAGTGAATTCTTTACGTTTTTTATTAATAGCGTCTAAAATGTATTGCGGATTCCATATTTCTATTGACCTTGTGAATCTAGGATCCAAAATCTCAGGATGATCCGTTGGTTCCAGATAGTGGTGCGTAAAAACAAAATATTTTCATATAATTTGATAAATCGGTTCCAAAATCGTGTAAAAAAGTACCAAAAATGTATGAAAAAGCGTAACGGTGCCGTCCAAAAAAATCGCGGAAACTCAAAATCGCGAAAAAATAAATCGCGTAAAAAAAGGATTGGGTGTATATTTTACTGAATGCGCGGAATAACAATATTTTTTTATCAGAAAACTTAATTATTCCACTGATTGCTTAGAATAAATGTAAACATCATTAACTAATAGCTTGACGATTAATAGTTGGTCTGAAAACGCTTTTCGAAAAAGCCAAATACGTGTTACAATTTGTAAACGATCAGTGGAATAACAAAGTTTATTTGTTATAAAATGACTTTTTCTTAAGTGACTACCGAAACTATCGAAAATATTCATAATCCATGTTAATAATTTTTTCAAGCCATTAGCAAATTTTATTATGTGCTTATTTTTACTTCAAGTTTATATATAGCCTAACTCAATAAGGAAGAAACTAAATAAATATTATATCTATTCAAATAATTTATATCGAATGCATAAATATATTCGTATTTTTTTATGTTTGAGAACCTCCTCTCTGTCGGAGATATATAAGTTCAAAGTTCAGGGTTGTGTCAAGAAAACATAATACTAATAATATTAAAAATAATTCAAACCATGCGATTGATTTGAATATTAATGTATTGTAGGTATAACATTGTTACATAATTTGGTAAGTTATCGAAAAAATATGGTCTTCAATCATTTAATATAATAGATAAATTAAAGTCGTTAAGTTATATCGGCTGCATCGGACTAACTTTGTTGGGTGGTACAAAACAATGACTTAAATGTATGAATAAAAATATTTCACAAGTTTATTATGTATCCATACATATGTATATATATTTGTCATATATCAATTTCGAATATTTTCTAGCATTCTGTTTTGTTCAATTATAAGTTTAAAAAAACACGTTTGACGGTAGAAAAATGTATTCAATTAAAAAAACTTAACGTTGCAAAAAACATGGTTTACCATCTGTATATTATGTAAAAAATATTTACTATTAACATCTTAGCTTCTCCGATAATTTTGAAGTTTTTTTTTCCATTTAGATGACTTTTATTCAACTACTGTTACTATTATATTGAATAGAATCTCTTTTTAAAACCATTGCAGAATAATTATTTCAAAATGCTTATCCATAAACTAAAGTAATACTGGTCTTTACAAGTATTTCGACTGAACAAGACATTATTGTATTATAAATAATAATATTATTTATCAGCGCTTTGCGCAACCCTAACCCCAACCGATATTTAACCGTTTTTTATGGTAGTGTAAAAAATACATTGCTTTGATTCATATCTCTAATGTTCGTTGACCAGTGATTTAAAAATATCTAAAGAAATTTTCGACACGTCCACTCCAGACCAAGCCTCATCTCAAACTGAGCTCAAACTGAAGAATGGTAGGTAAGAAAAAGACATCCCCGAAAAATGGTTACCATTTATTGGTATTATTATTATTATTATTTTTTTTTTGCTTTTAAATGTAAACAATAAAATGTTTTATCATTACAATTTTTTGTAGAAGTATTTATGATCCAATTATGCTTTAAAAATCAGTCAGAAAAAGTGGGAGAAATGGTACATTTCAAATGGATGTACAATCATTACAAAACATAAATTGGAAATTCTGCTCAATTCACTTTCTTAAACAAACCTTTATCTGCATTTCTTTCTAAGACATTAAACTTCGGTATCTTATAATAATCTCTAAAAATGATTTCAACGTAAAGCAGTTTTTCAAATTCCGTTTTTTGTGTTTGCCGTGTTTCCTTTAAAATATGACTATTCTCATGAAAAAAAAATGCAATAGTGTAAAAAAGCGTTTGGAAAATGTAATTATTGAAAAAAAAAATTTTTGAGTGAACGGTTCACGAGATTTAGTCGACGGCAAACGATCGATTTACTCTGTTTTCAGGCGAAAAGGTACTGTATCCTCTTAATTAACCTCTAGTACAGTCTCCTCCTGTCCAATCACTGACATTATATCTTTTAAATCTTCGAAAAGAGGTTGAGCAACTAGTTCTAGTAAAAAAAAAAAAAAAAAACTTCTAGTGAAATAACCCCATATGCTCCACAATGGGAACGAAAATTCGATTTTAAAAAAATATGGTTGTGAGAAAAAAGTGAGTTTCAATAAAATGTAATGAAAAAGTTTTATTTTAAATGTGAATATTATTCGTAAACACAAAAAAAAATGGTGAATTTGTCGTATAGCGTGTCATGGATTAGTTCGGCGAAAAACTTCACAATGGAAGCTAAAAACAACGCCATGATTTATAACCTTTTTTGCAGACTTGATAATCGCATTAAAATGACACATTTTTATGAAGACCACTGATAAATTATGCGAACGCCTTATATCATAATCGTTTTTTTTTTACTTTGCGGGTGTGGTGAATTATTATAAATTTATAATGCAACTATCAGATTTCGTGAAAATATGCACTGCGGATTTTGAAAGCACAAAGATTTGCTTTATATGTGTTAAACTTAATTATTACTTCGGTTCTTATCAATAGAAGTGGAAATGATTCATTTTTTATGATCTAACCACGTGATAGTTTACAAGAACATTCATTGTTTATTACTTTTATAATATGGTGACTAATGCTTCTGAGCACTTATGGTTAGAAAGTTTTAAATAAATTAAAAGATAAGGTTCTTTTAAAAATCTACATGCAAATTCGACAACACGTGCGAAAAGTGAGGGTTGACGCGTAATTTTGCCGCGAAAATAACGGTTTTACGAGTTGTTAATTAACACGTTGGATGCTGAAAACCTTCACCTTGTTAATGGAACTGTGCACTAAGGTACATTCACACAACTCTATTTTTTTTAAAATTTATATTATCACTCGAGTAAACACAGATGCTTCCAAAGTCTCCTTAAGTCTCATCTTTGACACAACATATAAAAAAATCAATAAAAAAATTAAAAAAAAAAATTAACGTGTGCAGATGTAACTGTTTTTTATTCACTGACTAGTCGACTAGTGTATAATTTGTTATTACTCATTGGGAAGTTCTGACGCAATAAAATTTACCGAATCTTTTCAATATATAAATAGGGTAGCAATAATATTTTTAAAAAATCGTACATTATGAGTACATACCATGTAATAATCTCTTTTTTTCTCTTTCAAACGTATTTTTTTATTTACTATATTTCATACATAAATTATATCAAAAGTAAATTCGGTTTTTACCTAATACATGTCCGGGGATAAACTTCTTCTCATAATGCGAATTCTTCATTTCAATGATAATAATGAGGGTGAAACAAGTTTGAAAAATTAACCCCCCCAATAAATTTATTCAACAAAAAAATCGAACAAATTTGTGCTCCCGAAAGAGAATTGTCGATATACGAATCTAAAGTTTTAAGGAGAGGAGAATAGTAATCCGTTAATATATGAAGGGCAAAAAAGCTAAATATGGCATAAATCTCTATATGTTGGGGCAATCGAATGGTTTGGCTCTAAAAATCATAATATGTGGTGGTGGGTAGGAGAATCGGTGGCACAGTATACTGCCCAAGATATGTCTAAATAAATGGAAAGATCGCCGCGAAGTGTTGACGACATTTTATTATACGATATTATTTTATTTACGACATCGAAATTTTATGGCTAGACAATTGAAACTGCAAATAGTCGAGGATGTACGGTCATAAAGCCACAGATGATAATTCAATACAATAAATTTATGTCTGTGGTTGATTTTCATGATCAAATGTTGGCTTATTACCAGTGGCGGCCGGTCAATGTGGCATTGGATCAATGCACCCTTTGTATATGCAGGGGCGGTTATATTTCATGAAATAATATTCAAATATAACATTCATACCATTCACTCTATTTAAATTATTCATGTATTTATTGTAGTACTATTATTTCTTCTCATTTATATTTTATTTATACATATTTTTATTTCAAGTTTGACTATTAGATATTTTAGGTGTAAATGTATTTTATTATCCAAGTACCTATGTAAAAATAAACTTGAAAAATAAATGTAACTGTGTGTCTGAATGCGCCTTTACTTCCCTCGGACATTCACACTTGCATGCCTGGAGATGGAGACAAACTGAATAATCTAAAAACAGATCGTACATGTTTGAATGTACTGTGACAACAAGTATGTATTTATGTAGTATGTATGTTTACAACAAATTTTGTTCAGCAGTGAACGTGTTAAAAAAAGCAAAATCCTACAAGCCCTGAATACCCGACATTGAGAACGCTATAGATTTTTAAAATACCACTATTTAATTGTTAATTATACACTTTTCACTGTGTTATAAGGAAAAGTTATGTATAAGATGAAAAAATTGAATTCATTATTCATTCTCGTTCTGCTAAGGAATCTAATAGTTCATGAAAAGGTAAATATTATGCTATACAACAGTGTTTCTCAACCTTTTTGAGAGCGTGGGCCCTTTTGATAGTCTTTATTTTTCTGTGGCCCCATACCTTTTTTTAGCTCACCGAGGAATTTGAAATCCCCGATTTGGTATACTTTTTCCCAGAATATCTCCGAAACAACATTTTTTAGCTCACCGACAAATTTGAAATCCCCTATTTGGTATACTTTTTCCTAAAATGTCTCCGAAACACTTTTTTTAGCTCACCGAGAAATTTGAAATACTTAATTTGCCCGTGGCCCCCCTGAACTGTGTTGTGGCTCCCCAAAGTAAAAATAAATCTGTGGTTCCCTGGGGGGCCACATGGCCCACCGTTGAGAAACCCTGCTATACAACATGCTTCTCTTTAACTACCCGAAAAATAATGCAATTCTTAAGTAGATTAAATTGCGAATACGAAAATATTAAAAATTCGTTAACCTTTTCCTCATTAGAATCAAGGAAATCGATAAATCTATCGAATTACGAAAATCTTGTCACCATATTTAAATTGGCCGCGCGGCCATAATGAATAATGGAGGCGAAGTAGTGCATATTTCGTATTTCGCATAATTTATCAGTGTTATTCGTATTAATGTGTGATTTTAAATCGATTATCAAAGCTTCAATAAAGATTTGTAAATCGTGGCGTTGTTTTAAGTTTAGTTTTTGAACTTTTTGCCAAAATAATTCATGACTAGCTTAAACACACAATTACCGATTTTTTTTAATGATCTGTCGTAAGAAGTTTCATTTGATATTTTATGTCGACTATTTCATACTGATAATATATTTATATTTCGCATATACCTATTATCAGTATCCTTGAATTTCCAAGTATGATAATGTCCTATTGGTAAAAACTATCTACAAAAGTGCATCGTTATTAGACATTAAGTTCATTTTTACACAGTACACAGAATTTTAAGCTTGCAAACTATTAAAAATAACCTCACAACAAATAAGTTTTTTTGCCAATCTAGAAAAATCGACTGTTAGAACAATTTCGTTTTCGTATCTACACACGTCGAATATTCATATCTTTGGAATATAAGATAAATGAATAAATTTAAACGGAACCTGCGATGTTAACGCTGAAAGAAAATGCCTAAACCACTATCGATAAGAAAAATGCACCGAAATGTGTACACAAAAGATTGTAAATGTTACTTACTGGAACAACCGGTGTCAGAACACAGCACAAAATTACTTAATTTGTATAACAATGCTATAAGTATTATTATACCCTTCAATGCGATGGCGACGCAGCAACGAATCGGGAAAAAGTGTTATTATTGTCGATGGGAGCGATCTGGAGCGAGTCCCATTACACAATCTTACTTCAGCCATACAGCATAAAATATTACAGTGATAAGCAACCTTTTGCAAACCATGCACAAATTTTTTTGTTGCCGAGTTTTCAGATTCGCCATACAACTCAAGAACCTTTTTTTACCTAAATATGTTCACAGTTGGGGTGGGAAAATATGTGCAAGGTAGGGTTTGCTTCGTTTTGGGAAGAAAATGGAATAACTCAATCCCGAAATTAAATTATTAATTTTACGTTATTTCAAAAGACACTTTTATTGGAGCACCAATCAGTTTGAACGGGATGGTGATCGCTGTTTTGAATCCCGTTGAGGGTACAACAGCTGCCGGAGAGTGTTGTTTAGTGAAGATAGCTCTGGACCACAGTTCTTGGATTGCATTCTTCTATGTAAGTCTCATGCTATGTTTAGTAGTTTTGATATTAAGATCATGCTTTATGTTATGTACTTTCATACACAATGCAAAACGGTGAGTAAATAGGCTGTACGAATAGAACTGAAAGCATTCAGTTGTTGAAAATATGAAAATGAATTCAGTTAAAGCTGGAATAAGTAAGTACAAGAATGCAATGCGCCACTTTGTAAACTCTATTTTTTCTTTATTTTTTTATTATAAAATTTTTTTTTTTTATTATTTTTTTTTTTTTTTTTTTTTTTGTTTTTTTTTTTTTTTTTTTTTTTTCTTTGTCTTTTTTTCTTTTTTTTTTTTTTCTTTTTTTTTTTTTTTTTTTTTTTTTTTTTTTTTGTATTTATTTTTTTTTTTTTTTCTCTTTATGAGCTACGGTTTAGTTATCCCTGGACTAGTACATACATATACTTAATAACATAATCGTTGCACTTTCAAAATCCGCTATATGTTTTTTCAAAACATTGCTGTTGTCTCAAAACATGTTAAAATAGGGTACGAATTACAATGTCTATCCTTGACAAAATCGACATACTTGTAAGACTATTCTAGAATGCCCTTATATCATTATTTTTTTCTTTGCGGGTGTGGTGAATTATTATAGTATCCATTTTCTTTAAAAATTGCCTATAGTGGATCTTGAAAGCGCAACGAAAATATAATCTTAAATCACAACGACAACCGTTCGACTGGTAAATATTTTTTTCATTTATCAGTTTGAATCCGGAAAGCTTTTTAAATATTTTGTTATCAAATCAATTAGGTAGATCTGCGCTTTGAATTCAATTTTTCACGAATAAACACACTCAATGCCCAACGTCACAATATATTTTTTAAGATATAGAGATGCTATGAAAGTCAAATAATTACGTAAAATGATAGATTTTACACGAAATGGCTGTTGCCAAACTATGAACCAGGTTTGTAAACTAACTTCATGCCGCTTAAAAAAGATTTTCAAGACTCCTTTCTTCAGCTCCTGCAAAAAAATACATCAAACTTACAACCACGAATATATAGGCAGCTATGGGTTGCCAATATGCTAATAAGGTGAAGACTAAGTCTCAGCAATAATGCCTTTACACCAGGGAAGCACAGCCAACGATCATTTTGATTTTTTTTGTGGCCCTCGAACATTTTTTCATCTTTAAATTAAAATATGGTTCAATTTTTTTGAAGTAAATCATTGAATTTAATAAATGTGAGCAAGCTTTTTCGTTGATGATGCAAAATAAGTTGGTTCACAAAAATATTTTTTCTAATTTTAAAGCTTAATACTACAAATTTTATGCCAAATTCCATAGAATTCGCAATTAGACAAAGGTCGCTTAAGCTTTTAAATTATAAATACAACATAAATAATATATTCCTCAGTACTTCACAATAAAAAAATGTAAATAAGTAAGTACCTTATTTTCTTGTGTACGGTTTCAAAATAACACCGTTGAATGTTATGGAAACTATCTTTCAATTATTTACATACATACACTGCATTTTTTTACACGACTGCAAAAAAAAATGTAGAAACAAAAAGTCTTATGTTTCATTATACAATTAAAGCATCAACGAAAATTGTGTCTATGAATCAGACTGTGTGTGTGTGTGCTTTAATCAATATAGTTATTTTAGTATTTTATTAAAACACTTTTAATGCGCTAGTGTTTTTATTTCGCAGCGGTTGATTATAAAATTACAATGAAACAAGACAATTTTACATCAAATAATTATTGATTATCCATTTGAGGACTGATTCGATATAATATGTTGAAATCCCTCAAAACAACGGTGAAGTTTCGAAATTCGAAGAATTAGTTCGACTCGCCAGAAGACAAGTAGAAAAAATATCTTAACTTTATTCATGGGCAATTATGATTAATTATATATTGAAGAAAAGAAAAAATATAACAAAATATTGAGTTCAATTATTCGAATTCACTTGCTTTCACAATACTCTACTCACCAATAAAGATGCCTCACGTTGAATTAAGGAGGGGAACATGATGCATATAATTTCGTTAAAATAGTAAGACCCTCGCTTTTATTTTGGCTTCAGTTATGCTACTTAGATACTCTACTATCTGTCAATTATTTTCATCAAAACTCGGGTAAAAAAATCATTGGTTTCGAATAACTGGTATTAGAGATGGACTCGACATAAATTTTCGCTAAAAGGGTATAATGTATGTACTCATAATGAAGCATCTCAATGAGTATTTATTTGTTTATGAAAACTGGTCGCAAGTCATTCCGAAACCAACATTTTAAGACATTAATAGTATCCACTATGTATTCTATTATTTGATCATGAATGTACTACTGTAATGTTGTATACTCAGCATCATTTTTAAATTTTCAATTTAAAACTTCTATGATTTTAATTGAAAAAAAACGTAATTAAACACCATTTTTTTTAGAAAAAGTAGCTGCAAATACAAGATTGAGCTTTTCAAGCTGAGATTCTATTTCCATTGAGAGGGTTTTTTTAAAATTATATATATTTCGAAGGAACACACTTAGACTTCAGAATGAATGTATTTAGTCATTTTTAGATGAAATATATTTGTTTCTAAGAGTGAATAAATTATTAGAATTGCCGTACTAAAAAGTGTCCAAAAATAAGGTACACCCCGGCTCCACTACACCACTGGTTCTAACCATATAAATAATGTGTGAAACTAAAGAGTTCTTTTTCTTCTTCTTCTTTGATCATATTCGCTCTCTATGTGGAGCATATGGCCACCACGCGGCACCTCGGTGTTTCCCTGTCTCCCGCCAATTGCTTTGCTTCCCCCATGACATGCCAGCATCCCTTAGTTCAGCCGAGTACATCCTATGGATAGTACCCGAAGGACGTCCGGGGCGCCGGATTCTCACCGGTCGAAAGAAGAGACAGGCAGGATTGAGACTTTCCGGAGGCATCCTCAGCATTTTTTTTTTGAAAGAGTTCTATTGAAACAAAATAATGCATCAGCAGATAAAAGCTCCGTGTAGATGAGACGTACATACTTTACGTACGCAGATAATATGAATAGTGCATTGCAATTTAAGAATTTTGCAATAAACAGTTTTAATAGTACATTCGCGAAGAAAAAAAATAAAAGTACCATCATAACAAATGTCAGCCATCAAACGCAGCAGTCAACGCTGAATGTGTTAAAAGGTGAAAATCAATCGTGTAATGAACATTTTACAATGAATAAATAACTATTCTAACCTAAATTATTAGCTTTTTTTTAGCATATTCAATTTTATTTATGGAACCTAGATCTTTACTGATTACGACTCAGTAGTTAGTGGATAACAAATGTTGATATAGATACTATCAAATATTTATAACATCTCTAATGAAACCTCATTTCCATGGATAGTTGTTGCCAGACACAAGCCACAAAATATTCTTAATTTTTCATACATACTTAAATATTACGCTTAGCGATATAATAAAATAACGCCAAGATGTGTAAAGAAGAACACATATTATAATAAGAGCATTTTACTAATTTATTAAAGTTGCTTTATGTTATATCTACTTCTGTACATAATCAATATAGTGAAAATATTTTTTGAGGCAACACTGTAAAAACTTGTGACAGGAAAAAAAGGATTACCCTCCGCCAAACTAGTGCATCTCCGTGGATTATTACGCTTTGTTCACACTATTCGCTTTTGTGTGATTCACGTCACTTCATTGTTATCTGTCAGTACCGCATCTACTTGGTGTACACTCTTTCGCTTTTTAATATGAGATTTGGCCATTCCACCATTGTTAGAGACCCGACTTCGTAGCATCTATTTTTATTAGATATTTATTTCAAATTATTAAATAGTTTAATACATTTCAACATTATTTATTATCTTATATAAATAAAACAAAGACTGTTGTGTCTAATTGGCTCCGATTCGTTGGTCGAATTCGTCTTTAGCTGGCTGATTTTTAGTATTTATTTTTCAAATAAATTTAAATGAATAACAATTACTAACGAATGCGTGTTATTTATGTTTGCCTAGGGTAGCCAACTTTTTCTGAGACAACTCCCAGATATTGCCTAAAATTGAAACATATATATGTAATTTCATAACGAAGACACTTAACACAGCATCCCTAGGATTCTTGACAGCGACTTCAATTCCTGGACAATCCAGAATGGTTAGCAACCCTGTGTGTGCCTTCCAAAATCCTAATGCCTAGAGAATAATTTTTAGTGAAGAAATTTCTTTATTCGGCTCGAAAGAGACGATCGGAGGGAGTTGGTGGAAGACGTGGATTTAAAGGAAGCGGCAGCTGTGATGAGGGATATGCTATTTTCAATAGCCTTAAAATTTCTTAACCTTTTGCACGCGTCAAAAGTTGTAGAGAAGTTTGACTGGTTAGTTGCTACAATAAAAATGTCAGTTTTACTTTCAAACGAGTATTCTTAAAACAGTTACAATAATACATTAAAATCTCAGTGTACATGATTTCTAATACGTTCATTCACATGGAAAGTGTTGAAAGCTATTTGGATATCTGGAACAGCTAATTTTGTTCTTTTTTTCGCCTATCAAAATATATACATACAATATCTGCAACCGTGAAGAGAATCTAGTAGAGTTTAATTTATTATAACCAAATATCTACAAATTTGATTCAGTTGATTTCTAATTTCTAGTTGTTTGGGACTTTATCACAGTCTCCTTGGACAATTTATCCAAGTCAAGATCGTTGAATCAATATAACACTCACGCTGCCAATGTGTCAAGAGTATGTACTATGGAAGTAAAACAACCAAGAAAACAATCTATTACTAATAAGTGGCAACTATGGACACCAATTAAATCACTATCGAAAGGCGAGCATACAGGTCTTGAAGCATTCGGCACCTACATTATGTCAACAATTTTTAACCCTTCCATCCATTGTTCATAACTGTCAATCTTTCAGTGACCATCTAATGAAAATTTTATGTAGTAGACTTTCTAAAATCACTGAAACAATATTTTATGTAGCTTTTATGCTAAAACGTGAATTATGAAAATTTAAAGGTATGCAGGTTATAAATTTTGGAATATTACAAACTTTGCTTTCAATCATTCTTGAGATAATTGAAAATATATTTTTTCACATTTAGTTTTATAACCGATTGCTTCAACATTAATTATTAAAAATATTGTGTTCATTTAATACTTTCGATGGATTCGGCGGTAACTTTGTGGAAGTTCATATTAATATAAAATAAAAATAACTTTGATTATTCCACGTATTGTGTATCAAAATGTGACACGTGTTTCGCCTCTTTCAGAGGCATCCTCAGACAACCTAACAACAGAAAGACGCGAAACACGTGTCACATTTTGATACACAATACGTGGAATAATCAAAGTTATTTTTATTTTATATTGTGTTCATTTACTTTATAACAGTACATTGAACACCCCATTTACACGGTAGATACGTTCCACGCAATACGGTGTAAAAAAATATAGTGGATAGGTTTTCTTGTATAAAAATCAATTCAGGATATCAAAAAATAAAATTCATTATTGCATCTTAATTTTATTTAAAAAATACGATATTTAAACAATTGAAAATAATAAAACTGTTGTTAAAATTTAAATTTATTCATGAGAAAGGAAGATGGACAGAAAAAACATTTGCCAGTAGATAAAGGAATCGCTAGTGTACAGTTTCGCACCATGAGTAAATAAATCACGGTAATACGAAATCTTTTTGATTTTAACAACTTGAGGGTTTAGTATCTCGGAGACTAACTACAAAAATGCGAATTTTAAGTAAAACTTGGCTTTGGCAATGCCATAATCATATTTATTGGTAAAACAAAGCTATATGTCGTGCATATATTCATTTACAAGATACGTTCAGGTATATCTACAAATGAAATTAAAATGCTGGAACACAAAGGTAAATCACCTGTTATACTGAAGTGAACTTTAAAGTATGTTTTTGTAAATAAGCCCCTGTGATCGCCCTCGAACTGCAAGTCATAACCTTAATTTTTTATTAAATGTCTGCTCCCAATTCGGTTTTACATGGGGTAGATTTTTTCTACCTATGAATTATAGTGAAAGTACTTTGGGCTTATACAAAGGCAACCCAACAAAACAAAAACTTAAAACTACATAATTCACACTTAGTATTAATTAACTCTCAGGTTTTATAAAAAGATAAGTTAATTTTTATAAGAATACGTATACTTATTCTTTAATTTATAATGAGGAATAGATAGTATGTTTAAAATGAAATACGGAACTCTCCGTGGCCTAATGATGGCCCACACAATGGACTCGCATAGAATCCATAGAATACAGGGTTAAAATAATAAAAATAGATGAATTGAGGAATATAGGATTACTACAACAAAATTGGTAAGAACACGTCATGAAAACTTCAAATATTCACATCAACTTAGGGACCTCACATTAGAGTAATCTGTTTTCTGATAATTCAAAAATAGCTTTAAATGAAAATGTTTCCTTACTGAGCAGAGACCTGTAAATTGACGATTGAGACCAATGAAGTGATAGATATTAATTAAAAAAATAAATTAACACGGATAGAACCTAAAATGATATATTTATTGCAACTGTGTTCACTGTTGTTATCAATTGATCTGTCACACATCAATGATTTCGATAGTCGACAGCTTTAGGTAAATTATTATTTATTATTTTGATTAAGGTTTTATTATTTCAATTTTTTTATATTTACTTAATGATCACTTACATTTCATATTGACTGTGATTACATTTGTAGAGGTCATATAATAAAAGTTTACCAACTGACACAGTCACCATGCATGATTTTATCGTCCAATCAAAAAAATGTAAATTATTACAATCAATTTTGAAGCTAACAGTCTAAATTTAAAGATTATTTTTAAAAGACTGCTAACGGGAGGGGAGGTATAATTATAATCACTATAATAAATATAATGAATGAACACAACTTATTAGTCTTAGAAAACTTTAAAAATAAAGCAAAATTCTAGTTTATTATTTATCTAAAGCTGTCAATTACCGACATAGTTGACGTTTGACAGGTTAATTAATGACAGCAGTAAACATATTGGAATTCAATAGTTATGTGATTTTAGGGTCCAACAACCCAAAAAAAAGTATATTGAGCGAATACATTTTTTTTTACATTCACTGTGAAGGTGTTGCACATTAGTCAGAGGTCTATTAGTGTCATGTTCAAATACTAACATATCTGAGAACAGGACCGCTGGGCAATTTTCCCTCTAAGATTTGGCCGCGCAACCGTTTGGAAGCTCCCACATAATCATTCTGGGGTGGCGCGCATTCCAATACGGAATAACCCTAATTGACCGAAATAAATAATAAATTTTACATTTATATAATTCAACTAGAATGAAATTCTTATTTTTTATTAGAACAAGAAATTGATCTAAATAAAGTATATACACCAAATCCTTTTTTTACGCTTTTTTTTGGACCGCAATGTTACTTTTTTTATGCGATTTACTCGATGTTCCGCGTTTTTTTTTCGATTGTTTTTTTACGGAAGAAATGGTTACCTTGCGCAAAATCAGTTTCAATCAGATTAACAAAACAAATCCAATGTAATAATAATTGACTCAGATCAAGAATCTAGGAAAAACAGCATTTCATCAAATGGGTCCGAGCAAAATTTTAATTTAAGCAATATTTTGTAACTGACAGTGACAGTAGCGAATAACTCCTATTAGTGAGTACAATTATGCATGCATTCATAATATGTATCTGTTTCTCATTGTATTTTTATAATCAATAAAAAAAAAAAATTGTGCAAATTTAAAGAACAAATTTTGTTTTTTCATACATTTTTATAGTGTTTGTGCAATATTTTGATTTTTGGAACCAATTTATAAAATTATATGAAAGTGTGTTTTTTTTACGTGCCACTTTCTAGAACCAATGTATCGCATAAAAAAGGATTGGGTGTAATATAAAGATTAGTTGTAATGAATGACATGAAACGCTAGAAAATTTTAAATAACTTTATAAAATATGTATATTTATTATTTGCGATTGATTGTTTGTTTCATTCTGCTTATTTTCATAATTCATCTTGATTTTATTTTTTGTAAAAAAAATAGAATGAGTTCTATTATTCCATGTTTTATTTGAAAATTATCAAATGATAATTTTTCAACCTCTCGTCTTAGAGGGATCATTGCCGCTGGTAAGGTGAAATGTGACTATTAGCAACGTTCCCTCTAATTTTTCTATTGCGTATCATCAACTTCCGTGAGTAGTAATTTTTCAGCAAAATATAAAATGTGCGCAAATATAAAGATTTGGTGAAACAATCTTTTTTTACTATATTTCTATGTGCAGCCTTGTGCGGTGATGGAAAAATGTGTGCGCGCACACCTTAGCGGGAACATTGACTATTAGTAGTACAATTTCATAAAAACGTATCAGTTCATAAACATATTATAGTTATTCATGTTTGCCGCTTCAGACCACGCACTATGTTTTGCTCCGTCCATTTCAGGAGCCAGTCGGTTGTCTGCGATGAGTCTGTGACCAGTACCTCCAATTTTGGCTTTGCATTCAGGACAAACACTCTCTACAGACGCTCCGCCGCAATCTCCAATGCAGTAAATATGTCCCTTCGGACAAGCATACCAATGGCCCGGTTTCATACCCATGGCAGCGACAATAGTCTGTCTTTCTTTCATAGTCAAATGTAAATTAATATGTTCTTTCATCTTTTCAAATTGCTCCTTGACTGCACCGTCAATAATATTAGTGTATATTTTGACAGAAAACAGATGATCATTAATAATAGCAAATGATGCCTTCACGTCTTCCTCTTTTCCTGTCTTCACTTGTGTTTTGCAAGCAGTTTCCATCAGTGCTGCCTGTACGATACGCTCAGTTCTCAGAAGTTCGTTTGTAAAATCTTCACATTGTTGAATAGATAAACTCGTTCTAGTTCTCTGCATGCATATAATAAGATTATTGATCTGATACATAACTGTATGAGAGAACAGCGCATCTTTTGATTCTTGACATATAGCCGCAACTCTTCTTAGAATGTTCACCACTGTGCAATACTTCTCCACAGCCTGGAGACTGATTTGTATCTCATGTTTAAATTTTTTCTTCTTTGTTTTGCTTTCAGGCATATTTTTCTGAATCTCATCTTTAATATGGAAAGTTAATGTGCTCCATCTATTGACTGCAATAAAATAAAAAAAAAATGGATTGGAAAAATAATCTCTACATACATCATATAATGCTTACACTTATCCCTCGCTGTTTCTAAAGATCACGGTGTACAGCGAGACATGTAAAAGTTTTATGTAAAGCTTTTCGTAAGTCAACAAAGTAGGACATTATTGAAATAAAGGTAGTTCCTGACTTATTTGCACTTACGACTGAAAAAAAAGTACAATTTTTTTTAAATTTGAATTGCATCACGGGGAACCACAACAGATGCATGTGTAAAGTAAGATGACTTAACACTTCTTTGTCGGGCGCTTCAAAAATAGACTCAAGCCTGTAGCGGGCGTTTTTTAGTGATTAGCGCATTCTTAAAATCAACACAACTTCTAAACCAAACGATATTTTCGATTGAAATTTTAAAAAAAATCATACGTGATATTTAATCATTAAAAATAAAATTAGGACATTTCGATAACATCGTAATTTCACTGTGTTTCTAAGCTGAATATAAAACTTGTTATCAATTTAGTAGATAGCACTCCGCATGTTATAAATATTAAATATTCAAAACATTCTATATAACAAAATAGCATATTTATCAATATTTTATAATTATATGAATAATTATAATATATAATCGCCATTCTTACAACTTTACTACCACTGGAAGTGTAAAATCTAATGCCGTAAAAATTACAGCGTAAATATTCGACACATGTGTCACCCTTTCTAGCAAAGAATTAGGACTAATGTTAATTAGTTGTGGCATTTTATTTAACGGCGACAAACAAACCCGTGATATGATGTGTCCCGCAAACAAGCGACGATATAAAAAAAAACGTATTATGCCGTGATCGCATTCTACCGACAATACGCTAAAAACGACTTTTGTCGTTTCCCGCCTATTAAGTGTTGACAAGGATGACGCAATACATATTTTTTTTTATTTTTTTTAACCATGTCCGCTCCCAATGTGGAGCATATGGACTCCTAATGGAGTTTATCTCAACAGAAGTGTTTCTACGAGAACTGCTTGTTACTCAGTTGCTCAACCTCTCTTTTTCCAAAGAGAGTAGGGATAGAAGGATAGAGCTATGACAGGACTAGTGGTAAGCTAATCGCTCTCGATACGCCCCGTTCATAGGATAGGATGGGTGGGAGAGGGGAATTCAAGACATCACATAAATCCATGCCTTCGAACAGAAATTCATAAATCGATTGAAAAATCAATTTATAATAATATTTGCTCGTATATAAAAAAATTAACAATACAAATACAATTTTGTCACCCGCTGTGGTCTAGTTGGTTAGAGCTTGCTCTACTGATCAGGTGGGTCTGGGTTCGATTCCCGGTAAGGTCAATGTCAAATTGGATTGTTTCAATTTTAATTTGAGATCTAAGACATTGGTGTTTGTGAAGTTAATTCATTTAAAAAAAAAAAAAATCTCAAGTATATCTCATGATCTTTCAACTTCAAAATATTTGACGCATTGGCGTAAGCTGTAATGTCAAATATTTTGTATTTATTTTTAAATTAAATTTATAAAAAATAATTTGGTTTAACATATTGTGCACATCAAATGTGATCATGTGACTCTGGGTACATTCTGAGATAATCAATAAAAACTGTTTAACCCTCCAAGGACGAGCGTGACCATATGGTCACAGTAAACACTGTTGTCTATTGATCCTACTAGTCATCTTTTTTTTACCTGAATATCGTTGCTTTCACTCATATTTGGTTAAGAAGGGTACAGACTTCAGTAAGTCAGTAGCTGCGGAGACAGAAACGGCCACCAAAAGCACATGCGATTTTTTGAATTTCCATTTTTTTTAATGTACTTTTTGAAACTATTACTTATTTTTTTATCAAAACATCAAATTATTTACAGTTCTTTTGCTAATATATTTGTATTGAAATTATGTTGATCGAAAGAGGTCAAATTGTAAATATTTTTAAAAATTCCATGTTTAGCTATATTTTGTGCGCCCATACGGTCATGCTCGTCCTTACTTACAATGTGGTTTAAAAAAATCGAAAAAAAGCTCTCGTCTCTGGAGGGTTAATGAAACGAGACGAAAATACAACACGGAGAAAAAAAAGAAAAAAACTGTATTTTTAGCTAATTTTCGTAAAATCGTCACATATACCATATTTGATGTGCAGTGACAACATACAACATATTTTGTATGAAATTCGACTTACGACCAAAGCTCAGGAACGTATGTCGGTCGTAAGTCGAGGACTACCTGTAAAATGTTTCTACTATGTGTAAAACGAGTACTGTGTAAAATGGGGGATAGGTGCATATATATACACTGGACTGGAAAAAACCATGTAAAAGAAGTAAACTAAAGTAACAAATAATAGTGGATAGGTTTTCTCGTATAAAAATCGAATTCATTATTTTTTTGTATCTTAATTTTATTACAAAAAGATTATTCACCATCAGACAATAGAAGAACACGTTTACGTACATTTGGTACAGAATCGCTTTCATCACTTGAGATGTCCAGAGCCTGTGTAATACTTTTTTCCAAATTTTCGGGATTACAAGAATAAAATTCTCTGCGCATAGTACTGAGTAGTAAGTGCATGCGAGGCATGTAGCATTGTGTAATTTTGAAACCGTGTAACAAGGGAGTCCAGTGTATATTCTTTATGTATTTAAAAAATATATTTGGCAGTACAGCTAATACCTATGCACCACATATTTTGAAATTGTATGATCATGAGTCACACTCGAGAATTTTCATAAATTACTCGAGTAGAAATGACACCACAAACGTCCATGTCTTTGTGACTTGAACAATAATGAGAATTTCACATTGACCTCACCAGGCAAAGCAAATCGTTTACCAACAAGACCACAGAGGGTTACAAATGGGACAAGTGTAAATATATTATCATTAGCTCTGGTAAGGAAAGGGTTTAAAATTTCACTGCTCAGTATAAGCCGGGGTGGTCAAACTTTTAATCGCTGCGGGCGATCGTCTATTAAAATTAACTGTAGCTTATTACTCACACAGTATGTGCTAAATGATCGTAAGAAGGGTAATAATTCTAAGCCAAAACTAAGCTTTACAAAATAAGCCTATTCTATATTAAGTTATTTTAATAACTGCAATTAATAATCACTTCAAAAAATCCATTTATTTTATTGTTATGAATGTAAGCAATGTATTTACTATTTGCTTCATAACTTGAAAATACTACTTAGTATTCAAGGATCCACTGGTAATTTGACATTGCATATTTTCAGCAAGCTTGCCATATTGTGGTTCATAGGGTACTTATGTTATAGCAAACATGTTACCAAATGGTCATCTATCAAACGGGAATAACGTTTAGTTTGAATAGTATTCAGAGTAATAAATGTCTTGTCACACTTATGTGCTGTTTAGAACTGAAAAAGGAGTTAAATATGCCGCTAATCTCCACAAACAAACTCCATTAATCTCAAACTGGATTCCATTAACTCTTTTTATATGTTCTTGATTTCAAGAATGTTTTAACATATTTTTATCCACCTCCAAAATTTCTTTTAGTTTTGTTTCTATTTTTTCTACCTGGATTATAATTTAATGCAAATAACATTTTATTTTTTTATATTTTTGACAGGGTTGGTTGACACAAAAGACCCACTAGATTTTAGTATGAAAAAATATTTTTTTAAGTGCAGGTAACACAGCCACCCCCCTCCTATTTAACAACAGTGAAGATGTCATAAAAAATGAAAAAATTATTACCGTTTTTCATCACTTCGCTTTCTTTGTTCAAGGCTATTAATTCTGTTTTGAGGTCAGCCAACTTCTTATTGATTGTTTTCACATTGCCAAATGTTCTCGTTTTGACTAACCCTATTTGATGCAATGATTTTCTCACCAAATCTAAATAGCGAGGGGTATTAACAATGGGCGTGCTGCAGTAGGGACACGCGCGGATCGCGATCTTTTTTTGTCCGTCTGTATCCCCACTCATAACCCAGGTGTCGAGACCGTTCACTTCGACACTGTGCGGACAGTCAACCAACATGATAAATCTGAAAAAAAAAATACAACAGAATGAGCCGTTTGGAAGCAAGATAAATAAATTAAGACCACATATAATATGTAAAGATACCAAAAACAATATGATCAATTGATTATCAATAGCAGCGTTGTCAAGTCTACTAAAAACTATATCTAGGCTGGTTTTGTGGTAACATTAACGTTGGATTTGACAACCCAAATATCTACTATTTTTGTTGTCTATAGGGCTTCCATTTTCCAACTATTAATATGTTGGGTCACTGGAGCAGCAGTAAACATCGTTGGTTTCCGTGACGGATCTCACAGATTCAATTGCCAGTTACGAACAGCATTTTTTTTTCGAAGCCCGTGCCTTAGTAATTTAAAAATTCCTTTCTTTCATTCCAATCCTAAAATAATCGGGGGTAGCAGAAGCAATTTGTTAACCAATAGTTCTTTCTTAGTCTTATTCGTATATCCCTACTCTCTTTGAAAACAGAAATTAAGCAACTGAAGAACAAGAAGTTCTAGTAAAAAAAACTTTGTTCACATAAACTCCATTAGCAGTCCATATGTTTCACACTAGTAGCAGATATGGTTGAAAAGAAATTAAAAAGCTGATCTACTCTGTTATGGACCTTATTAGTTCATATTTAAGTAAGCAATAAGTCCTATATTTTTATTTCATAGATTATTTCGGTGAAAAACTCCACATCCATATCTCCATAACAAATCCTTGTTAAGTGGAGAAAAATAAGAACACTATTTTTTTTACTACAAAAGTGAATTGAAACCATTACTAAGAACAGTTTTACCATTTCAAATGACAGAACAAAACATATTTACATTTCAAAATAGAAAAACTAGTGTGGGCATTGCTTCAATTTATAATACAATACCGATGTTTGTAGGGGTGACGAGAAAATCCAAAAATTTAAAAACCTTCGCCTCACCGAGGTAAAAATATGTAGTATTTCCAGTATGTTTTGAAAAAAAAATACATTAGAATAACGAATTTAAAATACTTTTCACCATATGCCAAGTTTATTAAGCAGGTCTGTGATTTCAAAATTATTAATTGTATGATTTTTGATTGATTTAATCATAATATTAAGCTTGTGTTGTTCGCTATAGTTTTTTGGCTCTAGTGAAAAGATTGATTTTTTGAAATACATAGTACGTTTTGCATTATAGTCCCACAATTACGAGTTTATTTATATTTAAAATATCAGCTTTGAAATCTGATATGCCTTAATCCATGCTGAGGGATGATTTATGGCTATAATTGAATTTTGAACCAACCCAAACTAATCATTGATTGGCTTCTGCTTGGAATAAACATGTTTTGATCATGAGGTAAGTGTTGCAAAAACATCACAAAATATATGATCTAATGGTCATTTTTACAATTTTTAAATAGGAAAATGTGAATATTTAGTATAAAATTAAATATTCAGATAAAATCTACTATGTATAAAACATATTTGTTGATTAGTCAATAGATCTTATGTAATGAAAAAATGGCTCACTACTGAAATGGTCATCATGTTTATTGCAAATCTTCCTTAACTTATGCAAATAATGACTTGGGACTTGATGAATTAAGAATTTTGTCCTGCAGTAGAGAATATTATGAATACAGTTACGTGATTGAAATATAAGACCTTCACAGGCATTAACACTTACCTGGCATCTTCGTCGTCTTCATTGCCGAATAAAAGCTCTGGAATTGATTTTGGGTCACAGGTCTTGCAAACGGGAGGACACAGTTCGCCACACAGACCACTGCAGGAATGTTTGCACTTCAACAATAATTTGCAAGGCTCCGAGCACGGAGGTCGGTCACAGGTCTCGCCGCAAAGTTTGTTACATTTTCCGTGGATGCATCTACGCTCACACTTCATCTGAATGAAAGAAATAAAATCAGAATCAGAAAAATACAATATTTCAACCAACTCAATTATTGAATAAAAAATGGGTCTATGACTGTGTTAAATTCAAATTCAAAACAGTACACTAAATTCTCTATTATTTCATCATTAGTTCTGGTGAAAAAAAATACAGTACAGGTGGGTGTTAATGTTGAGTGTGCTGTAAATGTTTTTAGTTAAATAGACAATTTTTTTGAAGGCCAACTTTATAATAATTAATTTGTACATTAATTCAATTCTTCGCTTTTGTGACATAAATTTTGTATCACGCTGTCATTAAATGTGCCCTTCTGTTTTAATTCGATGAGTATCTTTTTGTCTATCGAAATTGAGTTTAGGCCATATAGTCTTTCCTGGTCTTTTGTAGTTAGATAACAGTATTTATCCTTTTATGAACGTTCTTTGCTGAAAACCTGATTCAAGATTTTTTTTAATCATAAATTAGTACTAATTCATGAACAGGTGTTTCTCTGAAAATTCAGAACATGAATAAACAACTCTTTTATATTAAATTGTTTATTAAAAATTAACTTGTATGTTTAGCCTGATGTTTAGTTGATAAAGAAGGAAGCAAAGACGTTTCTATACATTTAATCCTCTCCATTATGCTAAACATAGCAAATGACCATATTATTTGACAAAGATTATGTATTAGGTTAAACAATGCATGAAATATATTTCTTTTGGATATGAGTTAGAGGAATTATATCAAAAACTCAAATTTGACAAAAGTTTAGATACATCATTGATGAAAATTAACGATGATAAATCCGTCTGCATAAATGATGGTAGATGATCATTTAAGTACCACAATTGTTGAAATAGTAATAGCACAATACCTTGCATGGACGACACGGCACTCCACAGGGCAACGAGCACTTAGAATGTTTGCATCTCACTTCACACGGTTGTTTGCACGGCGGGCAAGATTCCCGGCATGGTTCTTTACAACTGAAAGTTTGAAAAATATAATTTTTTGAAAGTTTTTCAAGAAACAGGTTTGTTTTATTTACTGGATTTTTTAATGTGTAGTTGTAGTTCCATATTTATTTTAAGCATATCCGCTCCCTACTTGGAGCATTTTTTTTTTTTAATCCATGTCCGCTCCCAATGTGGAGCATATGGCCTCCGAATGGAGGTATTTTAACAGAAGTTTTTCTACGAGAACTGTTTGTTACTCAGTCGCTCAACCTCACTTTTTTCAAAGTGAGTAGGGAAAGAAGAATAAGGCTAGAACAGGACTAGTGGTTGGCTAATCGCTATTCTACGCCGACAGTTATTAAAGGATCAGAAGGATTGGAGGAGAGGAAATGATGTGAATTGACATCACAAACACCCAGTCTTCGATCACAACTTTGAATTGAATAATTCTCAAATTCACTGTGATCTGACCGGGAATCGAACCCAGACCTGCGTGATCGGTAGAGCAAGCTCTTACCAACTGAGCCACAGCAGGCGACAACTGTACGACTTGGAGCATACTGTATGCTTAATAACATAGGGAGGTATTCATATTTTTGTAGTTATGGGATATCAAAGTTTACTGAAATGTACATCATTAGGGACAAGGATAGTTGAGAATAAAGTAAATATTGTGCAAAAATTGATATTTATTTTCAAGAATCCTTGTCCCCGAAGATGTACATTTCTAATATCTCAAAAAGTACAAGTTTTCAGAAGACACATAAATGTCCTTAATTCTACCAGTTTACAATGTGCACATCCATCGCTATAAAACACCACTGTACCTTTTGTCCACAATATCTGCGAGAACGTTAGAAAGGCAGGAAGTAAAGATGATTCTATCCATGCCACCCTCTCCTTCATGCCAAACGTAGCACTTAACTATATTATTTGCCAACGTTTTTCTACATAAATAAATTAAGCATAAGGTAAAACGTATTTAGGGAAACAAGTTAATGGAATATGTGTGTATTGAAATTCTGAATTCATTACATCACACAACTCAAAAATTGGATAGATGTTTGTAAAAAGTGATGATATCTCATCAACTAGAAACTCAAGATAGATAACGCACATGCAGTACCGTCGCGAGGTTATTTGGCGCCCTAGGCAACGGTTATTGGCGCGCCCCCTTTTTAACAAACTGTGGAATATTTTTTTATATATACAAGTCCACTTTCAATGTGAATCACATGGCCTCCTAATGAAGGTATCTCAAAAGAAGTTTTTTACGAGAACTATTTGTTAGTCAGGCGCTCAACCTACCCTTTTCGAAGTATATATAATACGATACATAATTATAACGAACAGATACAAGTATAAACTACTATTTGTTATTAGAATATAAAAATAATTTGATTATTCAATTTATGCGCCCCTTAATGATTTGCGCCCTAGGCGATTGCCTATTTCGCCTGTATGGTAGCGCCGGCCCTGCGCACATGAGTTATTAAGCATGGAATGTATGGTCACTGCATAGGTGAACCACCATACACCAAATCCAGACTATACTCCGACATATACAATAATCAATGCATAAAATTATACAATAACATGCAATCTCACGTCATGAATCTTATTGGGTTGGCAAATCATTTATGCGTTATTAGAGTGGTTGATATTTTCATGCAACTTAAAATTACAAAAGAATCAATTTATAATAGTTGGAATTGACCACTTACAAAAACTGAGGAACAAAGTCGTCATAATAATTTATGTATTTATTACCTATGCCCGCACACCAGAAGATGACCACAGTTTTCTTGACAAGGCATGTGCATACGACCACCGAAGCAGAGTCCGCAGGGTCCTTTACATATGTGTTCACATCCCTTCAATATGTGTCCACAATTTTCATTGCAGTACTTCATCATCAAGAATGAAGCCTTTTCAGTATCTGAGAGATGGAAACCAAAGAGTTAGAGATGGGTTTTTACTTATGCTTATGGGTTCAACATACACAAGACATTCATAGTTAAGAAAAATATTAGAGCGGTAAATGAAAGTTAGCAAAAATGATTCTGCCTCAATTCATTGAAATGTATTCAATATTTAAACAATGAAAGTATTTATTTTTTATCTCATATTAATAAACCGTAGTCCAACTTAATGCGATCAAGTAAAGTTTTAGGAGATTGTCCTTTAGAAGTACACTGATAAGTCTTAATTTTAAGAAATCTGCAAATCTATGTTAAGTTCTTAATTTTTGTTTTAAAACCTGTTAAAATTTGAATATTTAAGTTCCCAGTGGATGTTTGAATAAAGTCAAGAGCTTCGGTCGGTGGTTGGCAACTTGGGCTCCTGGGGAACATATCGTCTTGGTCATCGTTTGAACAAATATTTCCCACTGGGGTAAAAATTATGATGATTTAAACAAGACCACACTTTTATCAAGTACTTTGGCATATTCATACCTTTGCAAATGTGTCAATATTCGAAATTTCAGAACATTGGATTGTTCTGGCGGAAGTCTTTTCATGGTGAAATGGCAAACCAAACTGAGCACAAATCAGCTATCATATAAGAAATTGGCTGCGCTAGAAAAAGTTGTCAATTCCAAAAGCAAACCCCCTTTAAAAAAACACGACATACATACATATATATATTGCTTCTGCCGTTTTCCTGATTAGATGACTTTAGCGGTAAGTAGTGGTCGAAATAAAGAAATCATATACGTCATGCAATAAACTTGGGCATCTGTCAACATAACTCTATAGCAGTGTCTGCCAAACTGTGTGCTGCAAGAAGTCTCAGGTGTGCCGCGAAGGAAGAAACCTCAAAACTGTTCATTTTAAATAAAGCTTATTCATTCAAATTTTCTCTGATTTTAAATAAATTCAACACCTACATATTCAAATAAATATTTTTTACGTTCATCCATAGTAGTAGTGTGACATAGGGATAAAGTGCCGATGGTATAAACGCAGAGTAGCTGTCTTTTCCATCACTTTATTATCAAATGTACCAGTGAGTCATCAACCATTCGTAATATTTGACAATACACACCCGACACTATCAGAGGAAATTTTAATAAACCTAAATAAACAGCTCTGTGCACAAAGCCTTATTTTCTAAGCGAGAGTTGTCAGCATTTTGAATATCGCTATGGAGTCAATATCTTCGATTAGCTACAACAGCAATTAAATCTTTATTAGTATCTATGCGAATTTGGTTTTTCAGCACACGTGGAAATGAAATTAAAAAACTGATAGCGTTTACCTCATTAATATCTGCATTTTGACAAAATTTTCCCTAAAATCAATTGCATCCTTCTCACCTACAAAAATATTACCACTTATGGCAGTGGTTTCCTAACTTTATGTTACTACGCCTCTCTTTGAAGAAAAAAAATAACTTCGCGCCTCCCCATCTTTTATTTTATATGGTAATAAAGACATGTTGTAAAGAGTAAATAAATATTTTTGGCTCCCTTTGCGATAGTCCACACCTCCCAAGTTGGAAATTGCTGATTTATGGATATTTATGTTGATAACATATTTTTAAAATGTGACCTACACCAGTGCTTCCCATATTGGGGGCCGCGGAATGAAAAAGGTTGGGAAGCATTCACCTACACCATGATTTACTATATTCATATCAATAAGGTACATTTCCTTTTTTAAGGAATTTTTATTTGGTGTGTCGTGGAACAAATCCCATTCACCAGTGTGCCGTGAAGTATTTTTTTTTGACAGACACTGCTCTATGGCAACATATGTCGATTTGTGTCTGCATCATGTTGTTATTTTTGATTGAAAATTCCAGTTTATGAGGCAAATTCTCGTAATTTGCAAAAGGTTTTAATTTTCTGCTTCAATATGAAGAAATCTGCGGCTGAGGCTCATCGAACGCTTTCAAATACTTGTGGGCAGGCCACTATTGATGAAAGAATGTGTCGTGAGTGGTTTCAACGCTTCAAGAAAAGTGATTTTCAAGTTGAAGACTGGCTTAGCGGTGGAAGAGAGAAGTTTTTCAAAGATGCAGAATTGGAGACATTACTTAATAAAGACTCGTACCAAAGTCAGGAAGAATTGTCACGATTATTGGGAGTGACAACAAACAATTTCAAAACACCTCAAAGATATGGGAATGATTCAGAAGCAGGGAAATTGAATGCTGTACGAGTTGGAACCGAAAGATGTTGAACGGCGTTTGTTTGCTTGTGAACAGTTGCTTGGAAGGCAATGACGGAAGGGATTTCTGCATTGCATTGTGGCTGTGGAAAAAAAATGGGTTCTTTACGATTACCCTAAGTGCAGAAAATCATGGGGATATCCCAGCAATGCTTCCACGTCGACGACCAATCTGAATATTCACGGCTCCATGGTAATGCTCTGTATTTGGTAGAACCAGCTCGGCGTAGTGTACTATGGAGCTGTAAAAACCGATTGAAACAATCACAAACAATCGTTATCGAACGCAATTAATGCGTTTGAGCCGAGAATTGAAAGACAAATGGCCGCAATACAACATGTGATTTTTCAGCATGACAATTCTCGACCACATGTTGCGAAAGTGGTCAAGACATTCTTGGAAACGTTTAAATGGGAAGTTCAACCCCACCCGCCGTATTCTCCAGACGTTGCTCTCTCTGACTTGTTTCGATCAATGGCACACGGCCTGGCTGATCAGCAATTCCGGTCTTATGAAAAAGTAAGAAATTTGATTGATTCGTGGATTGCTTTAAAAGATGACGATGAACACGGGATTTGTAGACTACCTGAAAGATGAGAGACAGTAGTGGCCAGCGATGGACAATACTTTGAATCACAAATGTATAACCAGTTTTTTTACAATAAGGCCTCGAATTTCAGAAAAAAAACAGCAGAAGCAAAGTTGTACACCTAATATAATAATATATACTGATATCGTTATTTTTAATCACTTTTATCCTTGCAGCCTATAAGGTTACGGACTTGACCGGACTCCACCCGACTTTTATTCGAGACCGGATTTCTGTTGTCACAATAAAATATTATAATTCGCTCAAAATCATAGGCACTCCTACTGAAGACATAATGAATTTTGATTGAAACAAGTGTTTTGATTTTACAGAAAGCTCCCAACTCCGTTATCCAGTGACATTATCCTTAAGTGTCCTTTGTCACAAGCAGGCCATTCAGGATAGCTAACATAAAGAAATAAAATGTCCAATTAAGCCATAACCTCTGCAGGCCCTTGGGTGTTGGCAGACCGCAGGTTAAAATTGCACCTTCAGCTAATTTAATTACCAATTTGTTTTCTGTTACAAGGTATGAGAAACTTGTGTCCACAGAGCGACTCGAAAGGATTAATCACCATCTTCTGGCATAAGTTATCATCGCATTTTGCACTGCAGCGGCCTTTACAGGGATGGCCACATTTCAAAAGACGTTGGCATTTTTCTGGACATTTAACCAATTCAGCATCTCCCATGCATGTAGTCGTCACCTTGTGACCGCAAGATCGAATCTTAAAAGCCTAAAATGAAAACGTAAACTTCAAGTGTGCTTATTTATAAAAACACATTAATTTAAAACAGTCATTTCAGCATGATTGCAATCCAAGCGGGACACACCGAAGCGGTATTCTGGAACAGTCGAATTTTTGATATTTTTTTTAAAAATAATGTTGGTTTTAAATTTTGACCCTTGTATCATAATAACTATCATCTTCCAAGTGGATTTGGTTAAAGCATTACATAAAATAATCCAGCAAAAGCTACAGAAATAACAGACTATTTTGCTACAACGAATTCACTAGAAAAGGCATGGGCAAATGGTGACCTAATCCGACCAGTGATGAGATCCCATCCGGCCTGTGGAGTATTTTAAAAATTGAATAAATTAAAAATATGTAATTAAAAAATATGTAGTTGCTTTTAAAAAAATACTAATAAAAAAGCAGTAACAAGAATATATAAGTAAGGATATTAATACAAGTATTTTCTAATTAAATGACTATTCAGATGGTTAAACTTTGATTCAGAGAAGGTCTGTGAGTTTTATGAGGGATTAATTAATGAAAATAAAGGCATTTCGGTCAAAATTATAATAAAAAACTAAATAAGATCATTTTTCGACAGTTAAAGCATAACATATTTCGACGAGTAAATTTGACTATGTAGATATCGTTACCAGATTTATTAATAAATTTTCTGGAAGATTCTCTGATTTCCGTAAAATATTAAATCCGGTATCGATTGTTCATCAACCTTTTTACGTAGACATTAACACTTTCCTTACACTGATAATTCCACGTCAGAAACGGTGATGATACAACCGTCTACATATTACGAAACTGGACTTTTCACTGTTTTGAAAAAGCTAAAGTGGTTTCTTTTTTTATCAAATATGATTCATTGTATGTTTTACCTTGCTTAAAATTATATTTAGGGCTAAAATTATATGTTAACAGCTTAACGACCGCACGTTTTTTTATAAAATTTCACCTATTGTAAACTCAAAAATTGTAATTTTACTAAATTGTAAACAAATTGATATATCTTTATCAAATATAATTTTCTTGGCTTCCAGATACTTCGCCTGTACGCATATATGAGTCCGCCGGCCAGCAACCTTTGTTTTTCAAAGACTCAAATACGCGTCCGTGGTCGTTAAGCTGTTGATATAAGAATATTAATGTTTTGTACACGCAGTGTAAATATTCATACATTTTCGAGGTGTTCTGAGTTAGGCGGTGATCAATGCTACTACCAGTTGACATTTTGGGAATGCACCTCGGAGTGTCGACGGAGATTATTATTCATGTACAGCAATCTCAAAAGTAGTAATAAAAAATATTTTATTTTGCAATGATACAATTTTTTGACTGAAAAAAGTGTTTGTTGACAGAAAAATCCAATCCTAGGTATGCAACACCTTTTCCTAATTAAAAAAAACTTAATTTTGCAGTTTTTTAATACGACTTGCGGCCAAACTTTCCAATGTGGGTTGACAGCCAAAAGATTTGCAGTGCAGAGTTGATCCTCAAATGCTGAACAAAGCAAAAGAGCTTTCTGCCTTTCTTGTGAATATGCTACAATGTAATATATAAGAAAATTACCTTAACATCACATTTATCACAAGGCATGTAGCATTTTTGTTTACAAAAATGTGTGCACGGCATTGACCTAGCACAATCCTTCAAGCATTTAGTTTCGTTGATATCCATAAAGCATTGAACTTCGCCCGAATGCGGGCATTTGTTCCTTTTCTTTGTAACCTAAAAAAACACAATTCACTGAATTATACATATTATTTACTCCAAGCCAGATCTTATGTAAAAATCAATGACCAAAACATAACAAATCATTTTATTTTGCATTAAGCTTTATCCGCTCGCGCGCTGTGCGCAAAAGGAGTAGCACACTGCCCGAGCATTTTTTCGCGAATTATTCGCGACAAACGCATTCGTTAAAATAATTATATCTCTAAAACTAGTCATCCTGGTTGAGTAAAAAAAGCATTATCAAAATAAAAGATTGTTTATTATTTACAAAAGCTTTATTTGTATCCGAACTGATTTATTACGGTCTGCCTAAAATTACAAAATAGACAAATTATTTCTTAAGAGTCAGACCTTGTTACGCAGATGTTTATATTACTCATATGACAAAAATATTTATCGAAACCGAAAATAAAATTATGGATCAGTATCTCAAAGACATTATTTATGTAACCTAATATTCATATCTTGAATAATATTATCATAAATCAGTGTAATTTGATAGCGAAATGAACCATAATCAACTGCTGGGTGTATAAAGGTTAAAGTACATTGGGTAGTTTGTTCTTTTCTCTTGTTTTAAAGCAGGCACAGGCAAACCGTGGCCCGCTGCGTATTTTTCTGCGGCCCGCGAGCAATATTATATTTATGAAAAAGATTCACATTTTTATCTTTTAACGCCTTTTTAAAAAAGATTGAAAATAAATATAATAATTGTTATTTTTGGATCAACCTATATATTTATGTGAACAAACATTTTCAACCATGAATCTCTTTACGATCAAACATCACCGATGAACATTTACAAGCAGTTTTAAGAATCTCAGTAGCAAAATAAGCACCTGAATTTAAAAAATGCTAGATTACGTAAAACAGTTCCATTCCTCTCATCAGATTGTTTGTTTTTCATGATAATAAATGGTGTACATATAAAATGGTATTTTACTTGCGGCCCGCCGCGTATTTTGGATTCCCGGATTTGGCCCTTCACCCGAAAAGTTTTCCCCCCCTGTTTTAAAACATACATGTCCACCCAATCACTTATGAAAGTGCCTGTGTTAAAACTGGCTATTATATGTGATATTTTGAAGAATATATTGTAAAAGCCTATAATTGAAGGAAGATATTTTTAATGATTATTAGTGTATGGTAGATAGATTCAAGGCATGCATTACGTCATATTGATGAAATGTGAAAAAGATGACAACACTTTCCTTTTTTGACTTCAGCGATACCTGTGAAGAATCCTCAGAAAATATACAGCACGGTTAAAAAATCAAATACATTTATTTATTCAACGTAATGATAAAAAAAAATATCTTACCTTAATGGTACAAGTGTCACAAGTCTCGTGACATTGTTTTTGACAGAGATGATCAGATGTACAATCTTTGTTTGTTAATGTGCATGACATATGGCAGACAAACTGAAAATACAAAAAAAAATAAAAAAGAACATACTTTGGCTTTACTTCTGAAACTGCCTGATCCAAACTTTTTTGAATGTCGTTTTTATTTAAAGATACCAACACTTGGGCCTTGTATAACCGGTTGATGAATTATGGCATATTTTTGTACAACACGTTTTACGTAACACGGTTTCAAAAAAAAAAGTATATTAATCAGTGTTACAACCCCAAGCATTGAAAGTATATGAAAAAACAAATTTACCTGTTTATTGGAGAGCAAATAAAAAGGATTGGATCACAATTATAATTTTTAAAGATTGGTTTTACAAATGTTTTTTACCCGATGCAGAAACTTATATGAGGAAAAAGAATCTTGATTTTAAAATATCATTGACACTGGACGCACCAGGACATCTGCTCGATTTAAAACATCTAAATGTTAAGATATGGTTTCTGCATCCGTTAAGGAAATAAAATAATCCACTTAAAATGCTCGCTGGAAAAAGTTGTGGTCAGAAGTAGTCTCTGGAGAAAATGTACCACCAATAGAAGATGAATACCAAAAGACAACTAATATCTGTCGTTGTTATCGTGGAGAAGGATTTGATGATTTTGATATTCAAGGTATCGAAGAAATATTGGAGGATCATACATTGAATGAAGAAAAATTACTAGACATTGTGGATAAACCTACCATAATTAATGACTCAGAAAGCAGATGCAGCGAAGTACCTGCATGTTTCACATTAAAAACAATAGATGACGGCTTGGGATTGGCTGATAAATTAGAATTTTTTTAAATAGAAAATGATCCTATAATGGAAAGAAGTTTGAAGTTCAAGAGAGAATTACAAAATATTTTGGTCCCTTTATCACGAAATACGTAAAGATTTATAAGCTAAAAGCAGATAATCGCATATTACAGCATTTTTAGCAGTTAAATTCAAAAATACTCCTCAGTCCACCAATGATGAAAACTCACAACCGATCTCGAAAAAGAGTCAAACATATAGAATTCTTAGTGATAGCAATGGTGAATGAATGATCTATTATATTAATATATGTATGATTGTTATTAATTTTTTTTTCAATAAATATGTTTATGAAAGTGTTTATTTTGTCGATTGTTTAATAAAAAAAATAAATGATATTTTAACAAACTTCGATATTTTTTTGGAACGCAAAGACTATTTTTGTACGCACTACAAACCTTGTATAACACGCATTTGTATTACATGACATTTTTGTGGAACCATATGACCGTGTTATACGAGGCCCAAGTGTGCTTTTTTCATACATAAAAAACGTACCTTCGCGTGAATATTTTCTTTTTCCTTTGCTAAAAATAATAATTGAAATCATAAAAAATCGTAATATTCACACACAGCGGCCATATTTTTTCCTTGTATTATAATTATATTAGCATTTTAATGCAATAAGATTCAATTTAAGATTTTAACTGAAGGTGCTTGGGGGAATTCCAATATTAAATTTGAATCATTAAAATTTTGTATATTCACACAAGTTTTGTCACTAATGACCCGGGTTTCGCCTTTCGGCATCTTCAGGTTTTGACTGACGTTTAGAAAATAAGTGTATCATGTTTATATAAAAAATAAATGTATCACTACGTTAAAAGCTATTGATGGCGACATGGATTAATTTAACTAATGATTTTATTTTAATGATAATCAATTAGCTGGGGAAATATTTACTTTAACAAATAGTCTTTAAAAGTTTTTGAAATTAAATGTGATTATTGTAAAAATGTTATAACATGAGAATGCCTACAGATTTAAATGGTGGATAGTTTCAAGAATTACATTTATTTCGATCGCTGGAAAATTTATAATTATATTAAGAAATATAATTATATTTACTTGCATATAGGATACAAAAGTTGGGAATTCGGCAGATTCACCTGCTCATTAAAAACTGTGCCTTATTAATTTCTAAAATTTCTTTAAAATAAATGATATTCACACGTATAGCATTTTGACCTGACATCAAGTGGTTGGGAAAAGTCAATGTGTTTTTTTTAACCTAAAGGCTATATATGTATATTTGTATAATGAATTCTATCTTTACAATAAATATAGAATATATTATACAAATAAATTGAGGATTTATAGACTGCAATATAATTGCTGCGCAAATTTCTATATCGGAAAAACTACACGCTCCTGAAAAATTAGAATTTCGGCACGTATGGCAGCCTTTAGATTAAAAAAGACATGCATAATTTTTCTGCTAAAATGACAGTTACCCGAGTGTTAATAAAGAAAATAAAAAAGTGCATTGCTGCGAAAATAATCCAATCAAATAAATAGCATTAAATCATTTTAAGTGATGTTGAAATACTGAAGCTAAAAAGTAACTATTTTTTATCAAGGGGTTGTATTTTTTCATTTCTGCAAAAGCAAGAAGAGAAAAATTATGCATTATCGGGGAGACGGCTCTGTCTAGATTTCAAAAAATCAATTTGGACCGTTTTCAAGTCATTCAGGTTTTTAAATAATATATATACAGTGGAACCTCGATTCTACGTTTTTCAAGGGATCGTAATAAATGAACGATTAATGCGGGAAACCGATAATGCGGGAAATCTTCAAATAACACAAAAAAATGTTTAATTTTCAAAAAACTCATTTATTTATTAATTAAAGAACAAATAAATGTATTTTTAACTTGTTTAAAACAAACTAAGTAGCCTATTTGCAGTTTGAGACTTAAATTTTAACAAACACATTTCTAAGTCAACTAACTCCTTTTTGCTATGTCGACTCGTTTTTCTCCTGAATTTTTTCCAATGTCTTTAATTATTTTCAGTTTCTCAACTAGAGTTCTAATTTTCTTCATTTAGGTATTTTAGTTTTGACTTTTGAGTAAGAAAAATTTACGCAACAAGATGAAATGTAAGATTATGTATGAGCAAAAAAAATATTCTACAAAAATGGTCAATCGGGATAGATAGTAACTGGGACGGGACGATAATATTCAGATGATAGATTGAAGAAATCGGTAAATCGAGAAATGATTAACGTGGAATTACTAAACATTGCTATTACGGGGTGGGGTCTTGGTCGAGTAAAAAATAAACGATCCATGCATAAAGACGAAGATAGTGAGAACGGAAGATCGGGGTTCCACTGAAACAAACGCGAAACGAAATGCGAGGGAAGATTATTTATGAGAAATATTCAACGAAAACGGTCAATCGGGATAATATTTTTGACGGGACCAAAATATTTGAACGATAGATCGAGGAAAACCGTAAATCGGGGAACGGTTAATGCGGGATTATTTTACATTGTTCTTATGGGTGTTTGGCCGGGACTATAAAAAATGAACGAACCATGCGGGAAAACGAACAATGCGAGAACGGTAGATCGGGGTTCCACTGTAATGGATTTAGGCTACTTACATTCATATGGTCAGGATCATTGTTTTTGTGACATTTTAGAGTACACACATGTCCACATTCCAATCGGTCAATACAGTCAATGTGACATGCGACATCAGCCACATCCTTAAAGCATGGCTTTGTTGTCTGTAAAAACATAATATGAATTATTGAAATACTTATGTCAATCAGCCGGCAGCTCGCGAGTCAAATGATATCAACAAGGTAACTCACCGCATGCCCACAAAGCGGAAGGGTCACATCAACTGTAACAGAGCATTGCGCTTCGGCGGGATCTTTGTGACATTGAATATTTTGAATGTGTCCGCAAGGCAAAGTCTTCTCCACAGAAACTTTGCAGGGCTCGCATTTGTTGACACACAGCAACGGACACCGGTGATCAGATGGGCACGATCTGAATGTTTTAAATAAAAATAACATTTACCATTCAATATGCAATGCAGTTGTAAAAAAATGTCATAATTGTCAATGCAGACATATGCAACGTAAAATACATAATGCAGAGATGGTCTTATGTTTTACAGAAATTAGCCGCTACCTTTAAAAAGATGGGAGTTGAAGAATTAGTCAAAAGCATTCAGGAAGGGAAAAGGTGAATGAACTGCAATTGAATTGAAAAAATATGAACTTTCACTGCTTATTGAACTGAGAGTAGATTGTTGTTGCACTAAGAAACAGATCAAGATGATAAATAGCTCTGTACTAAAGAGACAAGGTGACATGATGCTTATCCATTTTATGAAACAGTAATTGGAACAGGCTCGGCGATGCACCTAGCATGATATGGTAGATCATTACTTCCCAAACTTTTTCATGCAACGAACCCCTAAATCTGAAAAAAATAATACATAGACCACCGAAAAAAAGATATTTTGTATATATGTATTATATTTTAGTTGTCCAAATCTCTATTTGGCACTAATTATTGCAAACATGTTTATATTTAATCACAATAAAAATAATCAAATTTTAAAAATAAAAAGTAACTGTATTTAATTAATGAGATGGATGCGATTGGAAGTTTTTACATAACAGATCAATATCTTTTTCAATGTCAGAAATGCTTATTTTTAAGTAAAAGTAATGGCGAAAATGCTGTTTCAAATAGGTGTGTAGTCGCAAAAGGAATAAGATTTACTGAGCATTCTTTTGCAATAGACGGATATTCTTCCTGTGGTCTTATCCAAAACTCTGAAATACTTTTATATTCTATTTCAAGTAAATAAACTGAAAATTTTCGCAGACCCCTGTAAAAAACCTGCGGACTCTAGTTTGGAAGCACTGCAGTAGATAACACGCAAAGCGAATTTTAAAAAGCAATTGTAAATATGTGAAATTGGATAAAATGACCACTGGTTGTGTGTTAATAATGTAGTGGATATATAATAGAATATTTCAAAAATATTTCAGCACTCGGTAGGTAGAGAATGGACAGTCATATCTATCCAGTTAGCGATGACAGCAGAAATGTGAAACATCAACAGTAATGAAAAGAATTTCTACTATCAGGCAAGCTTGTATACTCACTTTTCACATTTCTCCATGCATCTGTAATCTGAATGTTCAGTGTCAAAAATATGGCATATCATTTTACAGTAGTGCCCGCAAGTCAGTAGAGCGCTGCAATTCCTATTGCATCCGCCGTTGGGGACAAGATCGAAATCATGTTTACTTTTAACCTTAAAATAATATTTAAAACATGCTATAGTTAACTATATCAAAACAATACATCCAATTAGGTATTCTGTGTCGAGAAGTCCTGGAACTTTGTTGTAAAATGTCCCGGGAATCGAGACTGTGATTTAAAATACACCTATCCCTCGATTTACACGGTACTTTTTTTACACGTTTTCGCTTTTACACGGTTGAGAAAATTAAAAACTTTTTTTTAAAAATAACTGTTCTCGCCGACTTGAAATTAACGTCACGTGCAGCGGAGCAAATTGTTTTGAGTCTGTACGGTATCGGCCGCTTTAACTGATAATGCACGCAGACGCCGGCGCCGACCCGTCTAGATGTGCCGGTGTGAGTCCTTGTCCGAGACCACCAATCGTCTGCACTGGAAGAATGGCGTGAGATATACCTGTCCGTCATTGGACACGGCCGTATCCCACTACGGCAAAGGAATGGTCACGTGGGGTAGCCGGGACGTGTTGGCGCCTGGCGCTTGCCCCGGCTGCTCCTGGGTGGCAGTGAGGTTCAAACTCCTGGAAGGAGAAGACGTCACGCGTTTTCGCCTTTGTGTGCACGCGCAGGCCGATAGCCGCTGCTAATCACCCTGCGCTGAACCTACCGATATAATCTAACGGATCATACCTCTGCCGTTTTATTTATCACCACTCATTGGGGACGAATTTACTGCACACACACAAACATCGGCGAGAGCGGAACTCTCGCCCGAACAGAGTCTTTAGCTTGAAAATTATAATTCTTCATATTCGTAAGTAAAATCGAGTACATACATAATTTTCAATTGCGTGCTTTATATCTTGAATAATATTTGTAGCCTTATTATGCCGAAAGAAGTAAAAAGAAAAGTTATTTCGTTAGCAACCAAAATAAAATTTTTGGATCGTTTACAAAACGGAGAAAGAGTAATAGATGTTGCTGGATTATATAGTATGAATGAAGCTACAATAAGAACCATTAGAAAAAATGAAAACTCAATTAGAAAGAGTGTAGCAGCTGGCACTACGAATACGAGCACAACTTCATATATCAGAGATATTGCAATGGAAAAAATGGAGAAGGCATTAATGATTTGGATAGAGGACCAAACACAAAAACGAATGCCAATTGATACCAATGCTATTACAAATAAAGCATTGCGGATTTATGAAAAAATTAAAGAGAAGATACCACCTTCTTCTTCATCTGAAAAGAAGCATACTTTCACAGCAAGTCATGGTTGGTTCGAAAGATTTAAATCAAGAAACTCTCTACATAATTTAAAATTAAAAGGTGAACTGGCATCTGGCGATGTAGATGCAGCACAAGAATATCCAACAAAATTTGCTGAACTTGTTTCCATCAATTCATATACTCCTGATCAGGTTTTCAATGCTGATGAATCAGGGTTATTTTGGAAAAAAATGCCAGAGAGAACCTATGTGTCTAAAGTTCATAAATCAGCTAGCGGTCATAAGGCAGCAAAAGATCGCATAACAATTCTTTTCTGTAGCAACGCTTCAGGAGATCACATTATGAAACCATTGGTTATCAACAAATCAAAAAATCCCCGAGTATTTAAAGGAATAAATATCAACCATCTTCCAGTTTATTGGAGGGCTAATAAGAAAGCGTGGGTTACTGCCGTAATGTTTAATGAATGGTTTTATGATTGTTTTATCCCAGATGCCAAAAAATATTTAAAAGAAAAGGGACTGCCTTTCAAAGTGCTTTTATTAATTGACAATGCTCCGGGTCATCCACAAGATCTTCAGCATGAGAATATCCAGGTTACATTTTTACCAAAAAATACGACTTCATTATTACAGCCATTAGATCAAGGAATAATTTCGACTTTTAAAGCTCTTTACATAAAACGAGCTTTTACACACATTTTAGAACAAATGGAAAATAACGAATCGTTAACAGTTATTAATGCTTGGAAAAAATTTACAATCCTAGACTGTGTTAAGCATATTGCTTTATCATATACCGCGATTAAGAAATCAACCCTCAATGGCTGTTGGAAGAAATTGTGGCCAAATATAGTAAATGTTGAAGCTTCTACTTCAGTATTAAATGATGAATATTCTCAGATAGTACAATTGGCAAATTCATTGGGTGGAGAAGGTTTTGACGATTTCACTGAAGGAGATATTTTAGAACTGGTGGCTGATAAAGAACTAAGTGAAGATGATCTAATTAACTTAATAGATGAAACTGGTGATTGTGGCAATGATTCTGATGAAGAAGAACTTGAACCAGTTACATTAACAGCTAAAATCATCCACGAAGGACTCGCATTGGGAAGAAAATTAGGTAATCATTTTGTACAATATGATTCAAATGTGGAACGGGCCCTTCGATTCCAACGTGATATTAATCAGTGCTTGGCTCAATATGATGAAGTCCATAAAGATCTAACAAGAAATTCGAAGCAAATGTTAATAACGGATTTTATTAACAAATCTCCTCGAGAAGTAAATGTTTCTACGTCAAACATCGAATCGGCACAAATAATTTCGAGTGATGAAAGTGACTTTGAACCAGTCAGGAAGAAGAGATTGGCAGTGATTTGTGATAGTGACGATTGATAAAAAACCCACCAACCGTTTTAATATTTTTTTAATGAATCTTTTGGATTTAATTTTTTGTCCCTCTATATATACTTTATATGTAGTTAAATAATAAAAGAATAAGTATATTTATACTTTTTAATAATTTCGTTTTTTAATGTATTCTAGAAAACAACATAATTATGCGTTTTTTTGGTACTTTTCGATTTACACGGTTTTCTCAGGAACCTATCTACCGTGTAAATCGAGGGACAGGTGTATGCTAAAAAAATTGTACATTTTAATTTTGAAAAAACAATTTGTGTGGTTAAGTAACCCTCAAAAGGACTGATGTTTATTGAATGAATGCAGGTATAAGAGAGGAGCCCCAAGAAAAACGGACATGACACTTAGATGACAGTCTTTATCTAATTCATTGACAGCACACTTTCTATACAATCCATGATAATCGTTAAACATACAAAAAGCGATTCACAATCAGCCTTGGCGGCTTGCCGCTAGTGCGTACATGTGCTAAGTGAGCTTTTTATTCAGTAGGATCAAAATATAACATAAAAGTGAAACGGTTCTGTTTTTAAATAAATTGCTATACACTCATCCCTCCAGCGAAAGACTTCAAGCTCATACAAAAACGGAAGATAGGTTCCAGAAAATAAACATCCGCGTAAATCGATACTTGAAGTTTATATAAAGTAGGGGGATAAGTTCCAGAAAACCAAACAGTAAAACGAGTACATTGTATATACACATATATCTGCACAAAAAAAAAATGTATTAAGAAAGAGATTTATTAGCTCAACATAAATTTATAACATGTTTATAATTAAAAGCATAATTATATAATTGTAATTTTATTATTCCGTTTCTCACTGCTATATTTAAATTCAACCATTTTTTTCTTTTTGGTTGGCTCGAAATCACTACTATCATCGGATTCAAATCCAGCAGCAGGCTCTTCTTCTCATCTTATTAAATAGTCCGTAACTAATTTTTGTGTTGTGTTTTTTTTAAGTCTTTGTAAATTTCACCGTATTGCGCGCACAGGCTTTTAAGGTCTAAATGAAATTTAACAGCACGTTCAATAACCGGATCAGTAGCCAAAACCTTATTTTCTAAGTTATTGGCCAATTGTCTTTAGATGTAAATTTATTTGGTTTATTAGTAATGTCATTATCACTATTATCGCAACTTTCAACATTTTCTTTTTCGTTGGTTGACACCATATAAATCAACGCTTCTTCATCTATTTCCTGATCAACAAACAATTCATCGATGTCACTGAATTCTAAATTCTCCAACCCTTGTCCCAACGCTTTTGTTATAGTTAAAATGTTGTTAAATGTTTCATCTCTTGCTGGAATTATATAATCAGGTTCAACTACTTCTGGCCATACTCCTCTCCAACAAGTATTTAATGTTGACTTTTTGATATCTTTATTTGCTAATCCTATATATTTCACACAATTTAAGATCGTGAAATTTTTCCAGGCTTCTAAAATTGTGAGTGACGCATTTCTATCTATTTGATTTAATATTTCTTCATATGATCGCTTTATGTAGTATGCCTTGAATGTTGAAATCACCCCTTGGTCTAACGGTTGGATTAGGGAAAATGTGATTTTTTCCTGACCGCGTAAAAGTGAAACCGCGTAAATCGAGGGATGAGTGTATTTAATTACCTTTTTGAAGATTCAATGTATCAAGGGTTATAAATATTTTTTTTTCAACAACTTTAAACTAAGTGGTTATGTTCAACCAGATATTTTGCAATTATTATTTTCCATGGAAGTTAAATATGAAGAATTGATTGTGCTGCCAAAAATGATGTCTCTAGATTCATTTTGTAATAATGGACAAAGGTGACTTACTTCAGTGATGACATCTGTGTGATTTTTGCATTGCAATTTTAGTGTGGATCCAATAGATTCTTGTTTAATGAGAGTTTCATTCATCTGCTTCCAAATGTCACTACTCTTGGTAAGGTTACTCATGTTTCCGATGATGAAAAATCCTGAAATATGGTGGAATACATTGTGTAGTGTTGTTACTTTTTAGAGATTTGAATGTTGACTACCTATATTTAGTCAAATTTTTCACACCTAAGAATAAGTCATGAATTTAAAAAAAACGCTGAATCCATCAAAAATAATTAAAATCCTCATAATTGAACATTAACCTCAGACTAATTATATTCGAAAGCTCAATAGTCGCTGAAATGAATATTTTAAATTAAAAAACACCGTCATTTCCTGATACATATTTTATTATATTCGGTCAACACAACAAAGCAATTGTACTGTATCAAACTAGCTTTAGGTTTTGGAAAATATTAGACAATTATAGCCTATATATAATAATGTCTAAATTGGTGTCATGTGAAGTGTCATAAAGCACTGCATTAGTAGTACCCTGACCAATGCAAAAAATTAGACAGATGTTAGAAAATCGTCCAGATTCCTGTAAGCAATTCAAATAATTAATAATAAGTATTAAACACGGCAGAATTAATTATCTGCTGACTTCTCCCCCATATTAGTCTGAATAATTGGGATTTCAATTTCCATAATCAAGTCTTTGAAGTCGTCTGTGAAAAAATGATGACAGAATAAAAATTGTAACAGCAAGTTATTTTTCCATTGTACGTATGATCAAACTTAAATTATAAAATAAAAATAAAACTTTTGAATAATGTTATAATATTAGGTTGACAAATACAGCTAGGATATACTACAGTGATGTACTAAAATGTGACAGGGGTATTAGAATATCACAGCTCGAAATCAATTAGGAATCTGTGATCTAAAATCTACATTATTGAGCTGTTGAATCCAGCAATAATTATGTTTACCCAACAACACATCTATACATGGCTTAAGTCAGGGGGTTACCATCCTAATCAGACCCTAGAGCGCAATCTAAAAATTGGTAAGGCGGCGAATAACACATTTTTCAAAATCTCAAAACCCAGGAATTTACCGATTTCCCCAAAATATCACTGACACATTTTTTTTTTAGATCACTGACGAATTTGAAATCCTCAATTCCCTAAACTTTTCCCCCAAAATATCTCCGAAACTCTTTTTTTTTAGCTCACTGTGGAATTTTAAAATCTCAAAACCCGATTTAACGATTTGATAAATTAGTTGGGGGGCGCATCGGAATCAATCAGCAGGCACAGGGTTAGTAACCCCTGTACAGTAGTGAATAATAACACCCAATAAAGATTGTATGTTGATATTCAAGAATAGATGCTCGCATCAGTTATTGGTGTTAAGATTTTCCTAAAATAAATACCTTCTTTGGCCCTTGATAAGGCGACGCAGACACGATTGGGTGTGGAGAGGAATCCAATTTTAGCTTCTACATTGCTCCTTACCAAAGAAAGCAAAATAATTTTACTCTCTTCGCCTTGGAAGTTATCCACATTGATGATGCGAACTGAATCCAGTTCAGGATAATATTTTTTCTCCTATAAAATATAAACAAATCTAAGAGTTTGAATATTATAATATCACTTAACCAAATCTCAATGGACAATTAATACTCAAGACCCCGGCCCCACACTAACGTGGAAATGGTCGTTATCCGTTAAACCCCGGCCCCGCGCTAGTGCGGAATTACACACGTGGGCGTGTAATCGATATCCGTTAAGGGAAAACTATTTTATTTCGGGTTTTTGATTTTTTATGCTACTCAAGAGGGTTTGCTGCGTATGTGTATTTTTTTGTGTCGATTTACCTTTTGAAATAAGATATTTTTTTGCTTTAGAATACTTAAAATTAAAATATTTTACGAGTTGACTTTTTCTTTTATTAGAGTTAAAAAAACATACTGCTGTTCGTTTTATATTCTGTAATATTATTTAAATATATTTTAGTGCATTTGTGTTGGTCGAAGACAACACATTCTCGTTTCTGTGATCGCGATATATTTTCTGCTCTTGTTTTATTACATTCAGTTTTTAAAAATTTAGAAAAATGTTTGTGTTGTATAATTTATGTGATTAAAGAGGTAATTTAAAAAAATATTTCAATTTTTGTATTTTTTTCTTTAAAATATTTTTTGTCTATGAAAAATCGAAAAGAAAGCATCGTTTTTTTACTTATTTCTGCTATGTTTAATCATTTTTTTTTGTGTTTGCCAAGTTAAACTCATCGGCAAAAATAAATTTTAAACGTTTTTTATTGCAACTTGCTAAATATTGGGTTGGCTTGCAAGACGATGGGTGAATGCGTCATGCATGCCGTACATGAAAATTTAATTGATTAATTGCGTTGTTTATAAGTAAAAGTGACAGTGTTGTTAATATATAGTTTTAATCCTATGTATTTTGAAAAATGATTTCGTTAAAAAAGTACATATAATACGTCAACGCAAACAAATGTTACACAGTTTGAGATTTTCTGGATGCCGTAAAAATTAAACAATTAAAGGTCATAAGTTATTGCTTCACATGTTTATGAGCATTTACTTTAATTACGCATGTTAAATTATTATTATTTTCGGTTCTTTTCAATGATGAACATCAGTGAAATTATGGATTTTTATCGCGTCACATACTCTTTCACAAGACCATTCATTGTTTATTTTTATAGGTACGGCTCTTTGCTTTCGAGTCCTTTTTGTTTTAAAGAAATGTGTCGACTAAATAAAAAGATATGATTTTTTAAAGAAAAACGCGCGAATCCGGCTGCATGTGCGAAATGTGCGGGTTTAAGCTTAACTTTGTCGCGAAACTGCCGGTTGCTTGAGTGTTAAAGAAGAATTTTACATCTCGTGACAACTGTAATGCTCTTCAGCTAGTTTTGAAAGATTCCATCAAAGAAAACCTCTTTAGAAGTTTGTGTCAGTTATGAGTCCCAGGCGGTGCCACAGAACAAGAAATACTAGTCTACAGAGCTGTTTTTGTCAAAGAATTTATTTCACAATGAGTTAACCTTACCTGTCTCATGTGAAACATCTGGCCTGTGTAGGTGACCAGAATGGTTATATCGCAAGGTTTGTATTGATGGTGAATAAAATATCTGGCCAAACACAGTAAAAAATCACATTCGTGGACATTGAGCTTGCTGGACATTTCATCTCCCTGAAAACATTAATATTACTTACATCTTTGTTGACGTTATTGTTTTATGGATCATTTTTATTAATCCGTAGATTAAAAACAGTTAGTTAGACCAGTGTTTCTCAACCTTTTTGGGAGCGTGGCCCCTTTTGAGTGTCTTTATTTTTCTGTGGCCCCCATACCATTGTTTTGTCTTCCCATGAAAATTATAATTCAAAAAGACCCACCTTTTTTTATAACTCTTCCGAGATTTTCGAATCTAGAATGCCAGTAATTTATTTTATTTACGGATTTACAAAAAATAGCTGCGCGATGTCCGCCATTATGCTCTTCCCTGTATCGTTTTATCAATACCCGTGGCTCCCCAAAACAAAAATATATCTCTGTGGCCCCCTGGGGGGCCACATGGCCCACCGTTGAGAAACCCTGAGTTAGACAGTAATAAACTTCCTAGTTTAATATTTGTCATACATTTTTAAAAAAATGTTAAAAGTTTCTAAGAGTTTTGACAGTTACCACTGATGCTGGTGCAAGGACGCAAAATGAGGTTATGTATAACATTATTAAAACTGCGACATATTAACACTTTCAAATCCTTTGAGGGGCGAAAGTTACATATATGTACAGCTTTACTTACTGTCAAAAATAAACATGAAATTGAATGTTGTTTTATAATTTATTAATAAATAGTTGAACAACAAGAGTGTGATGGAAAAAATATTTTAAGTATTTTTTACATAGATGGCGGACCATTCTATTTTGTTTTGTACCTAAACCGTTTATTAGATATTATTAGTTTAATAATAATAGTTTCATGCGTTTTTCCTGTGTTAAATCATGGGACATTAACTGAAAAAGTAATTAACTCTCAATGACACATTCCATATGCGGAGATGTCAACTTTGAAATTAAGTTTTCGACCCTTTTCAGTAGTTGGCAACCATTTATGAACTTGTATACTTTACCTTAGTGGAAAGCAGGCCAGAAGTTGACAAGTATTGAATAAATGCCAAAATTATAAGAATAGATATATTTTAATTATTTTCTGAAAATTTCATTGACATTTATTTATCCATGTTCAAAAATTCAATTGTTTTTAATTTTGCAATTAAAATTTGTTGATTTTCATCAAAAATCGTTTGATTTTGGCGTAAGTATTTTGCAAAAATGTGCGACCGTATAGTTTTAACCTTAAGACCGCGGTTGACTGCTATAGTAGTCCAATCTGAACCGATCTGGATCCGAGCCGCGGTCAAAAGGTTAATGTAGTGAAGCTTCTTTTAGTATTGTGTTTATTTAAACTGAACTTAATATCAAAAGCTTGTTTTTTGGAATGAATCGTTTTACTTTGACGATTTCGGGGAACTCTGATGACAGTTTTAACGATTGTCAATAACTTGACAAATATGTGATTTTATTTTTGCAGATTGCATGCGTGCCAATTGGCAAACATCGACAGCACAGAAAAGGACAGCTTATTTAGTCAAATATGCATAATTTGATTTACTTACAGAAGTCTCAGGAAACTGGTGATCAATAAAATATAAATTCTTCATGGTGCCTGAGATTGGTAGATATCTTGTAACACTAGGGTCATTCGACAGATTAGGATAAATAGCAGGAGTTATGAGGTTGGCAAACTCCGGTCTCATGCGATGCTGCACTCCGAGTTGATAGCAATGGTTACCGTTCTTCACCATGCGCTCGAATAAGGATAAATCCAAATTAAAATGCTTCGCGAGGCGATATGTCGCAGTCATCGGCTTCAATTGCAGATGATCACCTGGAATATGCAATATAAGATAAGGTATACTATCGACTACAGACGAGTGTGAGTTCTTCTCCTAAACATGACATGGAAAAATTATACAAATGGAGATGTTTTAGGCGCATACCAAATAAACACCCGCATTTAAAAATAAATTATTTTAAACTTACGTATTTCAAAAAATCAGTTTCAACCAATGTTCCCTCTAACTTTCCAAAGGTTATGTACGCAAAATACATTGGCTGTGCGACTTTGAAAGGAAATTTTTGTGCGCCACATAACGATATTTAGACCTTCTTAATGAAATGTTATTTTTTTATAATGACAATAGGTAACAACACTATATAATGACAATTAGTTTATTCTGGTGGTAGTATAGCTGGTGTAACTTTTGTGCGCTCGGCGAGTTGTGTGCGCGCGCGCAAACACGCACAGCTTAGAAGGAATACTGGTTTCAACTGTTCGTCGGATCAACAAAACAAATTTAGTGCAATAATAATTGACTCAGATCAAGAATCTAGGAAAAACACTATTTCATCAAATGAGTCCGAGCAAAATTCAGATTCAAGCAAAATTCAATACGTTCATTCAAAATCTCACCGATATCTTTACTATCCTTTTTTTCTGACAACTTGGCTCTTCTCACTTGAAAGGGTATAAAGGGATTGAGTTTCAAGTGCAAGCAAACAAGTCTCGGGACAGTTACAAAGACTGTCGCTGTAGGAACGCATAGTATTTGCTATGCCACTGGATACTACATTAAATTGATGAGTTTACATGATAGCATCACGCGTATTTTTATCACAGTGGGGCAAGTGTTCACAAAGGTTTAACCAGTTAGCCGCCAACGTCGAACTATTCAATACGAATGCGACTCACAGGTGAGACGATGGCGTACAAAGGGTTAAATAGTGATTACCTATCAAAATGAGATGTTCACAGTCACCAGTCAATGACGCGATAATATGACTTTCCATAACTTCTGCTGCCTCCTCCACAATTACTGAAACATAAATGAAAAATGATACAAAAAAAATACCCATTGTAGGATGAAAACTTCCAAAGCCTGTCGACATTATTCATATAATACGTATTTCTACAGCACATTTTTAGCAATACAGGGGCAGTGAGTGAGACAAACAAAAAATAATAAACACATCCAGGTAAATTAAATTAACTCAACAATTGCTTATTGCGCAATCAAATATTTCCCCCTGCCTGAAACTGAAAGGAGAAAGAATGAACACTCACCTATACGTGACTTGAGAGCTTTCAGCAAGGACTGCTGACGGGCCGCACCTGTCGTAGTTATTCCGATCACCCGAGCCCCGCATAGAATGTCATAGTCGGCAGCCATTAGCAACTCATCACAAACATTTTTTTCAGACTGAAATTTGGCCTGCAGTAAAAATAATAACTGTTAATTTCATTACAATATAAATAAGAATTAGCATAGCTGTATGAATTGGTGAAGAATCCAGGTTGACAATTAATATGCTTGAATGATATTAACCAACAATATGAAAATTGTCAAGTGGTGGTTATTAGGACTTGTCAGTTATCAAAAACCCGTTTTAAAAACCGGTTATTTGGCAAAATTTGTGATATTCGAAAATCGGTTTTTCAACTTCGTAACCGGTTGTGCCGAATTTTCCATAAACGAGTCTATAAACGAATGGACAGAAAACTTGGATCTTTTATTTGATGGCTTAAAGACCATATGCCCCACATTATTACCCAGCGAAAGGGTATTTTCGGTATCAGGAAATTTTGTTACAAAACGATCAGTGAACACTTTGTGCTTTCTTAAATCATATTTTCTGAAGAGTAACACCAAATAATTTCTTGTTGTGCATTATTGTGTATATAAATAAACAACATACAAATATTGAACCTTGTCTCGCTATTTTAATTGAATTATCCATTTTTTGTAAAACTTTGACATCAATATTTGCAATATTGACATTCGACAACCGATTTTTTCAAGTCGGTTTTTGTATAAGCCCTAGTGGTTATGTCAGGCAATAAACTTGTGTAAAATTTGATTATTAAGTATTTCATTTTAACTGAGTGAGATTTATTCGGGTTTCGGAACATCGAAAATAGGATCGTGGACCGGAATGGGGACAAACTGACCCCAGTCAAACATGCATAATAAAGATGTAAAAATTAAAGAAACATAAGTTTGGTGTTAAAATGTTTATTTTGAGGATAATCTATACATTTTCCTCATTGAATCATTGAAATACAAAATTAGCCATGCGTCCACTCAACACAGGCTGCAGTAGCATACTGGCACGACACTGTGTTAAATTCGCATGCACTCAACTCTCTCGACGCGCGCCTAGAGTTGCACGATAAGTTACCAAGCACAATAATAATATTTGTATCAATCTCAAAACAATAACTGAATTGTTTTGTAATATTTTTTCGAAAAAATAGTAAAATAAAATAAGAACATTTAAAAATAATATGCATTCACTTATTCAATATTTTTTTATTTTCAATGAAATACTTTTAGAGTTACCATTTTCGGGTCTTCAATACCCGAAGATTTTAAAGACAGAGAATTGTCAAGGCTTATTAACCTTTAGCGCTTAGGAAATCAAAGGTTAGTACATATTTTTTAATAGAACACTCAGAGAGGAGAAAAGTTTCAAACGTTATTTCAAAGCTTGGGTTGTGTAGAAGAACGATAAATAATATTCTTTACTGTTATATGAGTCGGAAGAGTCGAACATATTTTTTAAAGGCTTTCAATTCAACAAAAAGAAAAAGTTAAATGTCAAAGCATATACCATCTTAGTCATGAGGGCCTTATTCAGTGGCTTTTTCAGAGCATTAATCCACTGCCAATAAAACATCCACCGCTCCTCACAAGAATATGATTCGGCTGGTCTGTTCGGGACGGTCAATGATGAATGCAATGTCCTGTTATCAATTTGAAATTGGCGCTAAAAAAAATCAAAATATTAAAAAATCAGACAACATACGGTTACATCGACACCATATCAACCTAGGCTTCAAACACCTATTGCAGAGATCTGACAATCTCGCACAGTTCAAATTAAAAAAGACCAGATAAAGCAAATTGTAAGTGCAGAATAAAGCAAAAAAAATTGGATTCAAACGCATGACCTCCGTAATCGAAGCCATCAACGTTGAACACTTGGCAACTCAGCCTAAATACAATAGTTAATCAAATTATTGATGCCGATCTACTGATATCTCTTGTAATTATATTGTGACAAAAATAAAAACCGATTCTTAGAATTCAATATGTATAATAACGATGTTGAAATGGTGGGTAGTATTAGTGTTTCGTTAGATGGATTCGTTATTCAATTTTATGCAATCAATTTGTGGATCGGTTGATCAATACTGTCATCAGATTGTGATGTTAAGAATACATAAATAACTCTCATTCCTTTAATTGTTGTACATACAATGAAAATTTGGTTTTAAATGTATTCACTGCACAAATCAAATCAATCAATGACTTTTTCTTCTAGAAGTTGTAGATTCAATTGAGATCATTTTTCTGCAATGTCACAGAGAAAAGCAAGATCAAGCAAGCGAATGTTGTCATCTAGTTGAGGATATTCTGTTCCCTACATTGTTAAATATTATTAAATCTCAGGTAACATGTCTGAATCCTTTCGATAACTTATTCTGACTCGTCCACCTTACATCGACACCCGTTTGTTAAAAACGACAAAAGTTTGACTCTTTCCAATCCACAATCTTTTCATGATGATCAAAAATTTAATGCCTTTTACGGTAACGCTTTGCCACGAATATAATTCACAAGTATATTTTCATAATAATTTTCCTGTTTGTGTATAATTGAATGAGAACTGTTGAATGTGGGTATTAAACTATTGTCGGATTTTAAGAACAGAAATATCAAGTGGTGTTGACTCGTTATAAGAAATATTACAATATAAGTCCGTGATCAACTAAAAATTCCTTTGAGATCAATGCACTGACCATCTCTACTCTATACTATTCAATAAGGAAAAAATAAAATGCTATTTTAATCAGTACTTGCTTAGAATTATTCACCATATGTTTTTAAATTTCAGATTTTGAAGAAATGAAACAATTACTGTTTTTTATTCCATTAATTCCAGTCGGGTCCTATGGCACAGCGGTTAGCTCTTTGGGCTACCGTGCCGGACCTCACGGGTTCGAGTACTAGTGCGAACAGCATTTGTTCGATTGATTTATATCGATTTCTGTTAGAAGGCATGTGTGTTTGTGATGTCCCTCCCCCAATTCCGATCCTTTAACACCCGGGCGCAGCGAAAGTGATTAGTTAACCATTAGCTCTGTTCTAGCCTTAATCTTCTATTCCTCCTACTCTCTTTGAAAAAGAGAGGTTGAGCGACTGAGTAACAAACAGTTCTCGTAGAAAAACCACCATTAGGAGGCCATATGCTCCACATTGGGAGTGGACATGAATACGGACATGGACATCCTAGAGATCCGTCCATACCAACACCGTAAATGGTGAAGGCTCGACTAAATGTTAAACAACAAGAGTTTGATAGAAATTACTAAGGCTAATAACAATTTAGATAATAGTTGTGAAGTGGATACAGAAAAAGCAACACTTGAAGCTGAAATGATGAAAGTATAAAAATATCACCACAGATCATAATTATTTTTTTGACAAACGGTCCTAATACTCAGCGTGTTTGAAAATTTCAAAATGAATTGAGAGCAGCAAAAAACTTCTATATTAAAAAGTGAATACGATTTTGCATGTATCTGTTTCTTAATGTATGTTTTTTTTAAATAATGAAATTAATGATGAAAAAAATATTTTACCCACAAAATTGATTGATACACCCAGACTTGACAACTTCAGTCATACAACTGTATTTTACAATAATACACTGTTAAATACAATTGTATATTTCATACCTGAGCTATATGGCATTCTCTACTTAGTTCATTTAACCAAAATGATGAAGTGTTTACATCCTTTTCTGTGGAATCTTTGTTACGCACCAATGAGTCGTATTGGATTTGGCATCTTTTCAGTTGCTCAAATAAATAACTGACATAAAAGAAGTTTTTGTGATCCCTTGACACAAATAAATCTTCATCGGCATTAATCACCGGTCTGTGCACGCTGTCACTTTCCTCTTCTTCTGTTGAATTTTCTCTGGAAGCCATGTCAGCCAGAATGTCAACCGGGGAAAATTCAGGAATATTATTCTCCACACTCATAAAAAGCCACGAAGCGATCGCACTCCTTCTGGTGCCGACGTAACTCTGGAGAAATCGATTAATGTCAAAATTCAAATATTCAGAGAACTGAGCCACATTCAGAATTCCTTCGTTAGAATCGATGAAATCTATGGTCGACTGGAGGGTGTCAAGGGCTTCAGACAAATCAATAAGATTTCTTCTAAATGCAAATGTACCATTGTTAGATCGATGATTGTTTAATTTGTATTTTTTCATGATTTCGCTTTTGGATTGCCCACCGATACGCACCAAACTATCATCATCTTTCAAACAACGTATGTTGGCTGCGAGAAGCCCTTCGAGAAATTGATCCAAAGCATGATTTGTATAGCAGACAATTAACATGGGGGAATTATGGGCAATCACACAAGCGTCATTGCAAAGAAGAGTCTCTGCAACTTTTAGAGCAAGAAAAGTTTTGCCGGTTCCCGGTGGACCTTGGATAGTCACGAATTCCCTTGTGAGAGCCATTTTGAATGCTTCAAATTGAGAATTATCAAGTCCTAAAGATTTCGGAGATGGCCAATTTTCACTAAGAAGCTGTATTTTTTCTTGATAGGGATGAAAATGATCAACATTTGGTAAATTGTATTTGTACACGGATGATGTAGATATGCATTTAGGGTTCACTTCACAGGCCTAGAAGAAAAACAAAAATGTATTAAACGAAAAATCAGATACAAAAAGGCACTGAAGATATATACAGTAAAGCCCTCTATAGAGAAGTTTCCTATTGTGAATACGGCAGTCCCCCATATAGCTGTCCTCTCTTTAGCGAAGTATAGACGTATACTGTGACAGCCGAAACGCTGCCACGCCGGCGCAGTCAATATAACATTCTAGGGGATTTATCACAATACAGTAATTAAATGAATTAAATGAAGATTTGGTTAATCTGATAGATGAAACAAAATTCTAATGAACCCGATGAAAATGTTGGTTTAAAGCGTAAGAAACATATTTTATTATATACAATTGTTCTACAGAGTGATCTGCTGAATTAAAGAAACAATTAGAAGCCCCATATTATAAAATTTTAAAAGAAATTAAGCAACTGGTATTTACCCGTAACATGGTCTTATAGAATCACGTTACCCGTCATGGAGTTGACTCAGTCTTAGTTTAAGATTGTCAGTATTAAAACCTATTTTTAAAGCTAAAAAACAATCACAGATTTGTGTGGGAGTGTACATAATTTGAACGATTCAAATTTAATATTGAAATTCCACCAAGCACCTTCAGTCGAAATCTTAAATTATATAAAAAACAATCTTTAAAATTTGTATATCCTTGGAAAATATATCTTTGGTATCATTTTCACCTTCATTTCAATTATAAATGTTTTATTTGATTATTACAAATGCTTGATATTCGAAACTAATCCAAAGACTTTCCTTATTGGTCATAAACAATGGCTAGGTAGATACGACTGACGCAGGGCGGAGTAGGTTGTAAGCTGACTAAACTTATTATACAGTAGTTTGGAAATTTCAACATATTTTAATAATATTATTTGGACCAGTGTTTCTCAACATTTTTGAGCCCGTGGCCCCTTTTGATTGTCTTTATTTTCCTGTAGCCCCCCATATCATTGTTTTTTCCCATAAAAAATCCAATTTCAAGAAATTTAATCAGTGTAAGGTAAATGTACTTGTAGTTGACCATGTACCAGTAGTTGACCTTTTGTCAATAAAATTGCCCAAAATAAGAAATGCAGACACGGGATTGCTCTAAATTGCAAAATTCAGACAAGTCAAGCTATCTGTGGTCAGATTGAGAAACTAACCCATCACCATATATGTAATTTTAGTGTAATGGCAGCCATTTGAAAACACAACACCTAGTGAGGTAAGTGTTTTATTTTTCATTTCTTTAGGAAATTGTTAAGGACATGGGTGAATATAATCATATGGCAATTCAATGTTTTTGACTTTATAATATCAAGTTAATGCATTACGGGCTGTCATAATATTGAAGTACAGTGGAACCCCGATCTACCGTTCTCGCATTGTTCGTTTTCCCGCATGGTTCGTTCATTTTTCATAGTCCCGGCCAAACACCCATAAGAACAATGTAAAATAATCCCGCATTAACCGTTCCCCGATTTAACGTTTTCCTCGATCTATCGTTCAAATATTTTGGTCCCGTCAAAAATATTATCCCGATTGACCGTTTTCGTTGAATATTTCTCATAAATAATCTTACCTCGCATTTCGTTTTGCGTTTTTTTCAGTGGAACCCCGATCTTTCGTTCTCACTATCTTCGTCTTTGTGCATGGATCGTTTATTTTTTACTCGACCAAGACCCCACCCCGTAATAGCAATGTTTAGTAATTCCACGTTAATCATTTCTCGATTTACCGATTTCTTCGATCTATCATCTAAATATTATCGTCCCGTCTCACTCACTATCTATCCCGATTGACCGTTTTTGTAGAATATTTTTTTTGCTCATAAATAATCTTACATTTCATCTGGTTGCGTAAATTCAAAACTAAAATACCTAAATGAAAAAAACTAGAACTCTAGTTGAGAAACTGAAAATAATTAAAGACATTGGAAAAAATTCGGGAGAAAAAAGAGTCAACATAGCAAAAAGGAGTTAGTTGACTTAGAAATGTACGTGATTTTGAAGAGTGTTTGTTAAAATTTAAGTCCCAAACTGCAAATAGGCCACTAAGTTTGTATTAAACAAGTTAAAAATACATTTATTTGTTCTTTAATTAATAAATAAATGAGTTTTTTGAAAATTAAACATTTTTTTGTGTTATTTGAAGATTTCCCGCATTATTCGTTCATTTATTACGATCCCTTGAAAAACGTAGAATCGAGGTTCCACTGTATATATAAATTAATTAAAATTATATCACCAATTTTTGAACAATTTTGTCATTAATAAGTGTGGAATGATGTTTATTTATGAATTAGAAGTGTGCAGGACTGTTATATCCAGTAGATCAGTGATCCGCAACCGGTGTGCCGTGAGCCGGATACAGGTGTGCCGCTGTCAAATACATAATGAAAAATTAATTTTGACCCAGAATTTCGGGTTGTACTGTCAAATATCGAACCAGATATATAACCTTCGTGTTCATTGAAACAAGCGCAGGTATCACATTAATTAGTTATTTTATAATAATTATTAAGATTGCATAAAATTAAATATATTATAGTTTTATGTATGTATACTTTTCAAATAAAAAGCGAAAATTTATTGTAAAATTTGTGTATCAATTTAATACCTATATATTTTTGCTTTTGGTGTGCCACGGAATTCTAGGAAGAATTTTGGTGTCGTAGGTGAGAAAAGGTTGCGGAGCACTGCAGTAGAAGACATAGGGTCAACTACTGGAACACCATATGGTCAATTACTGATTTTTTGTGTATTAACTCCCTAAAGATCTGATTAACGAAGTTGTGACAGAATCTGTTCTGGTAAATGGTTTCCGAAAATGTGGACTTTGTCCATGGAACCCTCAAGCAGTGACGGTACTAGGAGAATCTGAAAATATGCTTCCAATGGTTACGAGGAACGCAAGCAGTATTTAGAGAGAACTCCAGTTCCTGAATGAAAACATTGATCAGAAAAAACTTGATTCATTTCACAAAAAACAATGAAACTAATCAAGATGAATCAAGTCATTGTTCGCAATGTATAGTAAAAAATGAGTTGGGAAGTATTACTTCTCCTGAGCCGTATATATCCATCGATTAGGCATTGCAAGAAGAGGAAACCGATGATATGATGTCTTTGACCGCGTGGAATACTATGAAGTGTTATGGTGCTTTGTCTCCAATCACCAGTACACCTGTGGTTGGTCCAACGATTTGAGAAGATGTTTCGTCTCCAATCGCTAGTGCACTTGTGGCCGGTCTAACAACTAATGATGATATGTTGTCTCCAATTACCAGTGAACCCGTGTCCTAGTCCATTCAAGAGACATTTTCTCTTGCCCGGTAATGGAGGAAAAAATTCAATAAAAGGGCGAAAAGGGAAAAAAAAAACTCCACCATTGTTTCTGGCAAACTGTGCCAGGAGTATTTCCTACACAAAAAGAGGAAAAAAGAAGAAATGGAACGTTTGAAAAAAGAATGTGCTGCAGAGAGGTGATGGATTTATAATTGTTTGTTCATTTAAGATGTCATGACACAATATTTTCAAATATCAAAACATTTTAATTAGAATTCATTTTCCAACCTACTTAGGTTGCGACTTCGCAAGAAAAATATTTTATTTGTTGCAAGTTAATTTTTCACAGCTTCAAATATTACGGCATCGGTTCAGGTCTTGATGACAACCTAATTACATCGTTATTTATTTAACAAAAGGAAAGGCGGTTAGGCGGTTATCAATTGACAAATAATATAGCGGGTTAGATTCTTTCATGGGACGCCACTTACCTCGACATCGATGATGTATCTCTTCATGGGGAAATTCTTTTGTAGCGATCTATCCTTGAGTGTTTTCAGTACATGTTGATAGGGCAAAAAATAAATTTCACTTTCCACCAGCAAGTATGTTTTATTAAACATTTCTTCTGTTGTATTAAGTCCATCCAAAGAAACTGTCACCTATCACAAAAAATATCATAATGCATAAATATAAAATTTCATTTGATAACGTTGTTATTCTTTGAAAAGCATCTTCAGACAAACTATCGTAAGGTTATTTACGAATAAACTGAACATCAATTGTAATTCTTAACCCTTTGACATTAAGAGGTTTACCGGCCCGAACATTAGCATCATTGCCTCGGGACCAATTGACCAAGCCGCCAAGGTTTACACTTAATAAGATTAAAATTTCAGGAGATACTATGAGTGTAATTCTACTTTTTCTCTGTATGAGGTCGCAAATTTACTGAATGCCAAGTAGTTTGCCTTCATAACTACCAAGTCGGCGTGGCCTGTGGGTCTGACAGACCGACTAGATTAATTGCTTGCGGTCATTATTTATGAGACAACAATCCTAGAGGATGTGATCAGCATCCTTCATCACCCCACATATGCATGTCCCTTGAGAAGAGCTTGGCAGCGAAACTGCTGTGTCCTTAACCCTTTCTTAACTAAGCTGTGTAAACAGTACACATACCTTCTAATAATTTACATTTCTCTGTATGTATAATAAATATAATAAATAAACTTCAGATATTCCTCCCTTATACATTTACGCATTGATTAATGCAATAAATGTAGTAATAATAACCATACATCAAGCACAGCAAAGATATTTTGTCAACATTCCGGGATAAATTTACACACACATACAAACGTGTGCGATGTATATTATGCATACGTTCTCAATAGTGCATATGGACTAAGGGAAATTTAATTTTAGGAAAAAAACCTTAGATTTTTCAAAACAATACCTACCTACTATCGCTCGCGTACGAGTGTCAAGACACGAGACAGAGGCTCAGATTATCTCGTTTCTTTCGATCACGCTGGTGACGTTCATTTACAGGGGTGCTATGTGATTTATTCTTTCTTGTCGATAATTTAATAAAAGCTATTGAGATTTTTGACTTTTTATGTGTTGTGAATTTTGTTTCGCTTTTGAGTATCGTTTTAATTTTAAAAATACCATATATTTTTTGTAAAAATACAATGATTGATAAAAATATGGCTAGTGACGATGAATATGACAGTGATGTGGAGTTTGAAATGAACGATGATATCACGGATACAGAGGATTTTGTTGAACATTCAGAAGATACGGATACGGAATCGGCTAGTGACAATGAGGATGAAGGAGAAACACTAGTGTCAAGACATGGCTTTGAATGGAGCTTGTTACCACCATTATCTTCGAGACGTCGGCAATTTAATATTGTCACTGAAAATCCTGACCCAATAAATAGTAGTGCACTAGTATGCACAATTCTAGAAATTTTTGATTTATTTATAGCGCAGATATGGTGAGTGAAATTCGTGAACAGACAAATCGTCAATTGGATAGTTACCGGGAAATAAAATCAAGCCAATATTACAAGACGAACTATATGCTTTTATTGATATAATACTTGCATCTGGCAGGAATCACACACAAAAATTAAGCTTGAACGAGATGTGGGAAAATGAAGGCCCATTTTGCTTGACATTTTTTTACGGCAGCTATGTCTCGTGATAGATTCATTCATATTTAAAGTCAAATCCGATTTGATAATAGGGAAACACTTATATTAAAATATTCTTAATTTAATTTCATTATGAATATATTATTATTTGTGTAAGCAACTGTTTTTTTTGTTATGTCATCTAAAAATAACTGGGTTGACACCCCCTGGTAAACATATCGATGACACGCGCGGGCACAATGAAATGAGACCAACGCAGGCCAACTGCTCTCTTACCTCTCTAGTGTCCGTTTGAAACGGTTCTTTCGACTACTAGTCATCGTCGACCGATGTTTTTGTATATTTTAGGCAATTAAATTGATCAATGACAAAAGGCAATCAATGATAACAACATGTCGACTTCAGCCTAAATTAATTCAAGCGATTTATATGAATATTCTTATTTTTCTGTCATATATATGTCATGATTCACTCACGTTTGCCTGACGTGTAACGACTACACAGCACAGTAGCGTGTTTTTTTTTGCATAGTAAGGGAAGAGTTAAATGAAATGGAAAGTCCAACTGTTGGAGGTAAGTCTTTTTGCATCTGATTTTTAACAAATATTAGCCTGTTCATAAAAATATTTTGTTCATTTGCAACATATAATAAAAATTATGCCAAAAATTACTGTACTCTGTAAAAATAATTACTCTGCAGTACATGTAGGGCGTTGCTGATCAAGAGGGTAAATATAAGCTGCATCATTTTTATTTTCCACAATTGGTATCTGAAAAATTCTAAATTTTCAATGTTAAAAAAAAAAAAAACAATATTTTTTTTTTCTTACCAGTCCCAAGTCTAGGTCGTCTCTGTTAACTACAGAAGAGAACACTATATTCTGAAAATTATCATCCGTGAAACATAAGAGTGATCCGTACAGAAATCTTTTGGAGTTGGACATTTTTCGTTGGTTGTCCATTTTATTTCTCAGATTAAAACTTTTGCTGCTGTTCCATTTTCCATCAAAGTTCACCAACACCCCAACATTATCCCTTGAAAAAGAATACTTCAAGAATTTGGCATTTCGATAAAACCTAGAAAAAGAAAATACAATATTTTGAGAATGCTGCAGTTGATAATGTTCTCAACGGTGAGAAAATAATTATAAATTTTGAGGGGCTCATACATGAAATAAAAATTGTACAGGGTATTTTGATGTGTTTAAATGGATAATATTGTATTATGTAACATAACAAAAAATCTTGAATCATGAATGCACCTATCAAACGCTACTCTCTCTTGGAAATGAGGAAAATTACCATAATAAGGTGTCACGGTGATAGAAATGTTGAATGAGGGATCACATTAGACTCCATTTATGATTTGTCTGAAGATGAATTGGAATAACACTTCCGTAAACGTGACATGATTCCTTTGAGCCTGACTGCAATTTTTCAATTATTTTTTTTACTCCTAAAAAGATGTAACCAGTTCAGTGCCTTACGCGCACGGGTGCATGAGTAGAGTACTCAACGCCAATGCCTTAAACGCACGGGCGTGTGAGCAACTTTGAGGTCTCTAATGGTGCGACACATCATATTTTTAGTTGTCATTGGTTTAAGAACGTTTATTCCTATCCATGCTTGACCGGAATTAATTTAAAATATCGCAGAATTATGTTACGATGAATTAGAAAAATAGATTTCTGTAGGTGTCGAAAAGGCGTGTCGAGGGCTTCCAAAAATAATATCAGGATGGAGACATCTCTCATTTTACAAAAAAAAATATTTAAGGAAATTTAACCCGTAAATAATAACAAACAGTAGCAAAAGGGGTTTATAAAAAAATGTTTCTGGTTAACATAAGTTACTTTTCAAAATATACCCTGATTTTATAATGTCTTTCAGTTTTCTTTCGACTCTTGTGATTATCAAAATGAATTTAGGATGTCAAAAACAATTCTTAAGATGTGTTGCGACAACCCTGGTAATTAAAATTAAAATGTCAATTTTTCGGCTGGAACCAATTGTTAAATTATCTCAAGGCGAGATATAGGTGAGTAGAAACAATAAATGTGTAATTGTGATAAGATTTCGGACATTTTTTTTACTTTAAAAACAGGCGGCCTGTAGCCATAGCACTATATTTACGATCTAGGCTCTGAAGGGGTTAAACATTTCATTTGCTTTAATTTCTTGAATGGCATATGTAAATGTTTGCTATTTGATAAATGTCTAGACGGGTTTTATGTGTTGGTGTGTATGTGATGTTAGGGTTAAAATGGTAATAAAAATCATAAAAGTGAGTAATTAATGATTTGTAACATGAACTAACAATATAATGCAGGGATAATTATGGAGCAGAGTTCTAATTTGCCTTGGCAATTATCAACGTTATCAGAGCATGTTCTTTATGTATTCGGCTCCAATAAAAACCAAACCAATTATTTTTGAGTGTCGTATTTATTATTGTACATTGGAAGGAAAACTGGTAATCTTTAACTCTTCCGTACCCTTGCAGTAACAACAGCGGACCTCGGCCTTTAGACCTTTAAAATACCCGTGTTATAGGTCTCAAAAAAATATTTGTAAATAAAATAGTTTTACATATGAATACAAATTTTAAAAAGTATACATTCAACGTCTTCTTTGTATAATTATACATAATTTGAAAGTCTCGTTGATTTTATCATTGAAAAATATAAAATTATCGAGCATGAGATAGACATACATAAATATCAATATGTAGGAGTAACAAACACTTTCGTTTTGCCGAGTGAAACAATTAGATGAATTCCACGAGTAAGACAGAGAACGCAGAAAAAACAATATGCGATTGTGTTTGAACAATGTTATATTATTCCTTGATGTTTATCAGCTTAGATGCGCGATAACATTCTAAAGTCTATACGTAAGTGTTCCCGTAACCGCATTCCAAGACTTGTTTTGCGTTAACTAACTTCGCAAAATTTACTTTGTTATATTAATTTAATGACTTTGCATATACTTGGTAGAACTCCATTATAATAGAGTAAAAACAGCAACGTATTTAGTTCTACAGTTTTTTTTAATATTTAAGAGTTGATAGTTATTTCGGCTTTCGCCATCGTCAGAACTAAAATTAAACTTACATTTTTCTCAGCTATATATACTGGCTCCGAAGAGATACACAATGCATCATGTTATTCACTCTAACATCCTTATTCAAATTACAATTATAATATAACACTTATTAAATACGACTCTAGTGTTTCGAAACACTAAAGCCATAGTTAATAAATTAAACTGATATATTTTTTTTTTACCATGTCCACTCCCAATGTGGAGCATATGGACTCCTAATGGAGTTTATCTCAACAGAAGTGCTTCTACGAGAACTGCTTGTTACTCAGTTGCTCAACCTCTCTTTATGCAAAGAGAGTTGGAATAGATGGATAGGGCTAGGACAGGACTAGTGGTAAGCTAATCGCTTTTGGTATGCTCCGTTCATAAGATAGGATTAGTGGGAGGGGGAATTCAAAACATCACATGCATCCATGCCTTCAAACAGAAATTCATAAATCTATTGAAAAGTCAATTTATAAAACTTTCCGTACTGGGATTCGAACCCATGCCCTACGTAATCGAAGCCAACAACGTTGACCACTCGACCACACAAGTGACAAAATTATTAATTACATAACATTAAATTTATTGACTATGGCTTTAGTGTTTCGAAACATAAATATGTTGAAGGATTTTTTCACTCAATATTATGTGACTGTGTTTATTTGATAGAGGTGTGTACAAACTCACTGATGGTACCGATATTCTTTTTTCTTTTTTCAATCGGTGTCATTTACGGTCCGTACGGTCGTAACGTAAATTAATTTACGTATAAACTGCCGAATTTTAGGTTTTTCGTAATAATTTTAAATATGTTTGTCAAAAAGATTTATTTTCTTTGCAAGTTTCCAAACACATAATGTATCAAAAATTTTTATTGTGTTTTTTAATATAGTTAATTGTTTTACTTAGATTACGTATTTACGCGTGTTATTGATTCTTTCCTTATCCCTTCTACCAACCGATTGCCGGCCGGCAAGGATTATTAGTTGCGTGATGCTTTGGGTATGACTTTATCGTTTCAAGCGTGATAGAGACAAGTTCCGTCTATTAGCTGTTGCACAGAATTTTGATTCTTGCTGCTTTCGACAGTTATGCATGATTTGTATAAGTTTTTCAGGTTCTAGCCATAAATTATGACACAAAACAAGTACTATACACTATGTTGAACCTTATAGCATTTTTTGAAATCGTCATTTTGCTTTAGAAATGCGTTTATATGACAAATTCTACACGGTCACAGAGTGTTACTACATGGTTTGCGAAGGGATTTTTTAACTTATATATTATAATTGCGACTATGTTCACTGTTGTTCCAGTTGATCTGTCAAACTCCAACGTTAAATAGACTTTTGTTTTATACCTTAAAGTTTTTTATCTCTAACTAATCATATCCACTCGCTTTAAGTATTAGAGTGAGGGGGCTGCATATTTAGTTTCAACTGCCTTTGCATTTCTGACCGCACTGTTTAAGAAGTCAGACAGTATTACTCCGGGATGTAGCAAATATAATATAATGTGGCACCCATACTTCTAAACACCCTTCAGCCTAAAATTGAATTAAATTTGTAAGCGTGCAAAATAAATTTTCGTCACCTGATATTGCTGTACTTTCGAAGCGTAGGGTCTTCAATGAAATCAATAATGCCTTCACGCAGGGGAGAAACGAAATCCTCCCTCATTAACCGGAATTGAACATCCAGGTAATGTTGAACACTTGGATACGCTCCATTGACTATAATGGGTCTCAAAAACAGCTGCTTCCGGGTTGTCAGCTCTTCCAGTGTCGGAATGATTTCTATTCTACGAAAATCATTAGCGGAGAGTTTTGTATTTGTGTCCTAAAAGTATAGTTAAAAAAATGTTATAAATAATTTATCAAACGAAAAATATCACCATACACCCGGTTGTTTTGTAAGACATGGATGTAATGATCCTACGAATTGATCAAAGAATGCAAAAAAAAATATATAAAAATTCACTTTCATGGTAAAATATTCTTAATTATAAGCCACCGTATTCGAGAAACCTTTGCTAAAGGGGTATGTAAAGGGAGAAAAGTTAACCTAAAAATGCCTACCACTGCTTCCTATACTAATGTTGATAAACTAACGGATTGTACTTACATAAATGCGGATGATGAGGAATTAATTGAAATTAACCTTTATACGCCCAGCGGTCCCGTACGGGACCATTGATTATGGTTCATTTCGCTATCGGATTACACTGATTTATGATAATATTATTCAAGATATGAATATTAGGTTACATAAATAATGTCTTTGAGATACTGATCCATAATTTTATTTTCGGTTTCGATAAATATTTTTGTCATACGAGTAATATAAACATCTGCACATCTGCGTAACAAGGTCTGACTCTTAAGAAATAATATGTCCGTTTTGTAATTTTAGGCTGACAGTAATAAACCAGTTTGCACACAAATAAAGCTTTTGTAAATAATAAACAATCTTTTATTTTGATAATGCTTTTTTTTACTGAACCAGGATGACTAGTTTTAGATATAATTTTTTTAACGGATGCGTTTGTCGCGAATATTTCACGAAAAAATGGTTGGGCAGTGTGCTACTCCTTTTGCGCACAGCACGCGAGCGGATAAAGGTTAATAAGTTTTATTTCATGTTATTGAATAAAAACAATATTAACCTTTAAGCGCCCAATGGTTTTGCGGATTTGCGTCGTTCAATGCCCAACGGTCCCGTACGGGACTGTTGATTATGGTTCATTTCGCTAAAGGATTACACTAATTTATGATAATATTATTCATGATATGAATATTAGCTGATAATGTCTGAAATAATGTCTTTGAGATACCGATCCATAATTTTATTTTCGGTTTCGATAAATATTTTTGTCATATGAGTAATATAAACATCTGCGATATAATAATATAATAATATTTTAATTCTTTTATTTTAATTTGTGCAATATAAAAAAATACAAATAAAGCTTTCCTAAATTATAAACAATCTTTTATTTTGATAATGCTTTTTATTTTACTCAAATAGGATGACTAGTTTTAGAGATATAATTTTTTTAACGGATGCGGCCGCGAATATTTTTCGAAAAAATGCTCGGGCAGCGTGCTACTTCTTTTGCGCACAGCGCGCGAGCGTTTAAAGGTTAAAAATAATATTTTATTTTGATGTTTTGTATTAGACTAAGCATCAATAAAACTTACAGCCAAAGTTTAGGAACGTAAGTTAAGGAAAACTTGCACCGTCTTTGTTCCTTTTCGTAGAAGAACTCAAAGCGATTTTTTTAATATATTATTTTGAAGTAAAAACTCACCCTGTGCGTTTCTCTCATAGCAGAAAATGATATTTGGTATTTATCGTAGACAGGGTCCTCTTCGTCAGATTCAGTCTTGATTTTTTTCAATCCTTTGATGCACATATCGGCGACATCTATAAACACGCGGGCATCCAACTCCAGGCGTGGCAAATCAAAAAGACTCTCACTCAAGTCAAGCATATCCGAGAGAAAGTCATTGGGAGTCTCCCAAAAGAGATGATTGTCACTCTTCGATTCTTGACTCGCGTACGGCAGACATAAAATGTACTTAAGCAGCGTATTTGAAAAGTTAGAATTGAACGCTTTCATCAACAGAGAATTTTTACAATCATCAAAAGATAAGCGAGATATATTCGACAAACACTTAACTATTAAGACAATAAGGTTAGGACTTGGATTTCCGTCGAGAAGGGCTTGAAAATCTTTGGAGTATGACAGCTTCAGCAATATATGGTTGGGATCCATCATTGATATATTCGACAAATGCCTAAAATCGATCCCATAGTATCTTCGGTCGGTATAACCAGCATTCTGAGCAAAAGGAGGTCTATGCGGAATGAGTGGCGGCCGTTGCACACTGGATCGCTGAAACCCCCGGCCTCTGGGTACATATCGAGCGTGGGATTCTATTCGGTCAGATCGACGGTTCCAGGGCAAAGAACGATCACGGTTATTTTCGACCACTCCAATCTGGGCCCGCCACCTATCCCCATTCATGTCGTCACTTTATTAAATAAAGCGATTGGCAGATAAATACTGGTTTCCCCCCCTAAAAAATAAAATAAAAATATCAGTCAGTAGTAATATTATTCAAATAATCAACAATATATTTTTGGATTCCTTTATCTTGCACACATACCACGGGTAAAGTTCCTATGCAATGGTGCCCTACACAAGTCCAACTGAAAGTAGTACAGGAGTCGCTTTAAAAGTTTATCAAAGGGCCTGAACAGATTCAGAATAATGATTACAGTGCTTAAATTACTCGGATAATCTATTACCTCTTTAATAATTGACAAATATGTTCGTGGATACCACACAATCGGCTTGAAAGATAAACCCAGTCCTGCCATAAATACTGTTACAAAAATGACTGGATAATGACAATAATGACTGGACAACAGCCGACAATTTGGGTATCGGACCATTTAACGATATAAGGATACTCAAGGAATAGAAGATCACCTAAAATCGGGTCATCCACAATCTGCAAGTACTCCACGAAATGCCAGAATTCGACGAAATCCCATGCGCAATCAGAAAATATTGGCTAGAGATGAATGTTTCGAGTACAAGGATATCCCCAGTCATTAAATCAGACCTAAAGATGAAGGCTTGTCATAGAAAATCCGGTCAAACATTCACAACATTCCTGCGAGAAATTGGGAGGGTCAGATCAAAACAGCTGATTAGTCGGTACACAGGAAATAATCACCGGGAGATACACTTTTCTGATGATTTTTTTTTTATGTTAGAATAAAAATCCAATAAACAAAATGATAAGATATATGCTCAAAATGCCTCTCAAGTCATTGAAAGGGTTGAGAAAGGTCATCATCCTGCATCAGTCATGGTTTGGTGAGGGTATCCTATCAGGAGACTTCTAAATTTCATTTTTGTGCTCAAGTAGTCAAAACAAGAGTACTAAATGACATTTTAGTAAACATAGTGAAGAACTTAAACTAAAATATTTTTAATTGGCAACACTGGGCCTTCCAACAAGATTCTGCCCGGGCTCAAAAGACAAAAACTACTCAGCAATGATTTGAAAACAATATACTGCAGTTTAAAAGGGTTAAGGATTGGCTTTCTGTAAGCCCCTTTTTAAATCTTTTGAGTAAAAGTTGTAGACAGAGTTGAAGAAGATAACCTGTAGCAAGAGACAAACAAAAATTTAAAGTCTCTAAAATACGTTTTCCAAGGGATTCCGTTTTCTAATAAACATACGAATAATGCGGTAAACCGATAATGCGGGAAATCTAGAATAATAATACCAAAATAAACGTTTAATTTAGAAAAACTTAGTAATTTACACTTTTTTTATTAAAAAATATATATATTATTATTTCAATTTCTTAATGCATACTAAGTTGTTTATTTGCAGTTTGGCACTTAAATTTGAACAGAGACCCTTCAAACTCTTACGTCATTTTTTTCAATCATCTCCTCCTCGCCCCCTGTTGTTATTTTATTTTTATTTTGTCCGGTGATAATGATACCCTGCCGTCTACACATTGCAAAACTATACTTTCTATTAAAATTTTTGGAAGAAATTAAGTGTTTTTTTTTTGTTATTAAATATGATTCATTATATAATATATTATACAGGTAGTCCTCGACATACGACCGAGATACGTTCCTGAACTTTGGTCGTATGTCGAATTGGTCGTAAGTCGAATTTCATACAAAATATGTCGTTGCTGAACATATACATATGTGACGATTTTACGAAAATTAGCTAAATATACAGTTTTTTCTCAGCCTTCTAAAGCAGTGCTCCGCAAGCTTTTATCTTCCAAGGCACACCACAAGTAAAAATGTGCATAATATACAGAAATTACATTAGTTTGTGTTTATATATGATTCAAACTACAAAAGAACCATATGGATATTTTATAACCATGTCCACTACCAATGTAGAGCACATATACTCCTAATGGAGATTTTCTTAAAAGAAAAGTTTCTGATTATTCAGATTTATTTACAAAAAAAAGAATCAGTCAAAAGGCTGCACGATTAACAATTCCATTGTCATAATATGTCCACAACATTCACATACATGTTGTGATCATAGAATCTCATTATTAAATTCTGTTAACTTGACACCAGTGACTAAAATATTGCCTAGTTATCAAATTTGAATAATTTTTAATAAAATATATTAACAGCAAAATATTAAAAATGGTACATAAAACGCAATAAAATGCCATTTTCTTGTTCAAAATAGTAAATATTTTCATTATGTATATGTATTCTAATACTGAATAAAATATTTTCCTCCAAATTGTGCATAAATAGAATAGTGTTATTTTCCGTTTCGTTATTTTAAGCAGTTTTTATCGATTATCTCAGAATGCACCAAGAGTCACATATATCACATTTGATGTGCATCGACGATGTATTAAAATAAATCATTTTTATATTATTTTTTAATGTTATGAGCAAATGTGTATTGCATTATCATTGTAACATCATTTTACTTTACGTTAGCATCTTCTGTGGTGCCCCGTCATGCAATTCAATTTTTTTAAAAATGCTATTTTTTTCGGTCGTAAGTGCGAATTGTCGTAAGTCGAACCGTCGTAAGTCGGGAACTACCTGTACAGGAAATAAAAAAAGCACTAAGTACCAAAAGAAAAAAGTGCGTAGAGATTATTATTCTAAACATTTACATACAGCTATGCCAAAAAACATTGTGCAAAATTATAGGTCAACAATTGAGACGGATTATGGAATCAATTAAAGACAATATCATTTTGTTTCTCAAATTGCATCTCATTCAAACAGACACTTCAGATAATGCAATAGTTAAACATCAGTTTGGAAAATGCTGGTAAATAAATTTATTCATATAATAAGAGTATTTATTATATTGTAAAACTAAAGAGCACACAAGTTAAGCTGAAATAAAATTTAAAGAAAAATATAATAATGTCATAAAAAACAACAATTTAAAAAAATTCATACTCATTTGAATCAATCATAGGAAAGTCAAAAAAATATTAATCATATGCATAGGCATCATATAATTCAGATATACTTTAAGTATTTATGTTATCGGGCTTGCGATAATTTTAATCATAATATTATGATTATAGAAACTGGATTGGTTATTCGTTCAAAAACTAATAAAAAAATATGTTTATAGAAGGGCAATTATCAAATATAACGAATATCCTCTTACTTACTGAACATTGGTATCTTTAAAATATTGTCTTGCCAATAAATTCCAATTAAATACGTGATATTAAGAAAAAACCTAGCAACTTAAAATGTGAGACCTTCAACCCAGGCTGTATAAACCAGTGGTCTTCAACTGGTGGGCCGGTCCAGATCCGTGAAAACTTTCACCCGATAACACCACTACACGATTCTCATTAACGAAATTTTCAGTCGAGACTGTTGACAAAGCTTTGCGAGAGATCGGACTCAAATTTCTTACCTTCTCTACTCTGTGTAGAAGTTATATGGTTATCACGAGGAAAAAATTCTTACGAGCCTGTTTGAACTAAAGGAAATAAAGCAATTTCTGCGAGAGCAGATATCTGGACTTAGTAGAGCCTTTGTTAAAAGAGAAATGGATGGTAATGCTTGTTGCATACATGGCGGACATATTTATATTTCTGAAAAAAAACTATTCTTCTATGAAATAAAATGGTTGCGTTTGAAAAGAAGCTGGATCTTTGGTATAGTTGCAAACAAGAACAAGATTTGGAAATGATTCAACTTTTGAAAGAATTTTCAACACTACATATATCCACCAAGAAGTTTCTATATTCATCAAAATAATTCAACATTTAAGATCGTTAGTTGAAAAAATAATTATTTGGTAAATGTGGTAACCTCTAGATTTTAATAACGGCATTAAACGCACCGTGTTCGGTGATGAATTGTGAGGCCCAGTAAACTAAAGAGAACCAGGTTGCATTCTGACGAAAAACAATATATATCTGGAGAGAATGATTAGGTGATAAATCAAATGATTATTGAAAAGAGTCAAATATTCCATCACTAGTGTTCCTTTTTTTATCCACCGACTATAATTGCCTGTTAAATTAGTACTACAGTCTACTTCCAAAGGCAAAATTGACAATCAGTGGGTTAATAATCAATAATCAGCCTGCTGTGGTCTACTTGTTTAGAGCTTGCTCAACCGACTAAACGGGTCTGGATTCGATTCCTGGTAAAGAAAATGTCAAATTTAGATTTTTAAATATGAATCCTAAGATGTGGGTGTTTGTGATGTGAATTTACCTCGTGTTGATCAATATATTCTCAATATATTCTCATGGAGTTTTTCTCGTATGATCTTTCAATTTTAAAATATTAAAATATGTCAAATATTTGTTAATAATAAATGTTAAAAAACTTTTGTGCTTCGTTGCAGTCATTTAAAAAAATGATTCATGATTTGCATGTGAACCAACACAAAACAATTATTGAGTTAACACGTTCAGGGTAATGTTTTAATTCGTCTGTTAATGTAACTGTTCATATAGATTACAATTAAATATTTTGCTTGTTTCCATTCTCTATCGCAATTCTCAGTTTTTATTGAATTTTTGTTATTTCTTCAGATATGGATACTAGACACTAGGGCAGGGGTGGCAAACCTTTTTCGCAAGTGGGTCAAATTTGATTTAAATTAAGTTATTAAGGTTTTAAATAAAAAAAATCGTTTTTAAAAGTTCAAGCGGGTAAGATAATTTCGAACGCGGGTTACTGCGTGTCCCGCAGGTCCCTTGTTCGTCATCCCTTACAAAGGCTTGTCAGTTTTCAAAAACCAGTTTTTTGGCTAAATTTGTGACATTCGAAAACCGGTTTTTCAACTTAGTAACCTAATTTTCCATAAACGAGTCTATAAACAAAAGGACAGAAAATTTGGATCTTTTATTTGATGGCTTAAAGACCATATGCCCCACATCATTACCCAACGAAAGGATATTTTCGATATCAGGAAATTTTGTTACAAAACGATCAGTGGACACTTTGTGTTTTCTTAAATCATATTTTCTGAGTAATACCAAATAATTTCTTGTTGTGTATTAAGTATATAAAAAAAATGAACTCTTTCTCGCTATTTTAATTGAATTATCCATTTTTTGTAAAACTTCGAAAACCTGATAAAACCGGTTTTCCTACATTATTGACATTCGAAAACCGGTTTTTTCAAGACGGTTTTTGTATACGCCCTACTAGACACATCTATCAGTGATCTTTTGCTGCCAAATTATTTTTATTACGTGTTGCAAATGAATAAAAGATTTTTAAAAAAAGGGTTAAGATTTTTAAGCAAATCAGACGCCATATAATATTGAGCGTAAAATTCCATTTGGGATCTTCACATGTACACAAATAGGAGCAATGGATTTTACAATTTAAAAAAATACTTCTTGAAATAATAGTTGACATTCTTTCCAGTTTAATCCTTGTCCAAAAAAAATGTTTTTTTGTGAATATTTTTTTGTGTGGCAATATACTTCAAATAATCAAAATAAAAGAAAAAGCCTAATTTATTAAAAATTAACTCACTCAATTAACGAGAATAAGATCATTTGTTAAAGATATTGTTCGCATTTTAAATGAACAACATTAAATTTATAGAAATGTGTTGAAAAGGATGTCACCAGCAGTTCTTCCTTGTAACACTATTAAACAGGACTAGCTGTAAGCCCGTTGACCTCAACGGGGGGATTTTTGTTGCATTTTTAAGTAGTCAGAAAATTACAAACCTATTTATTGAATAAGCCAGAAATTCTAAAAATAAAATAAATATATCTCGGTGCATATATCGACAGCCCTGCCCTGCCTTGTAGTATTTAAATTGTAAATTATTGAATTTTTGGAATAATCAATCATTTTTCGTAGTAGCAGAAATCGACTTCGGAGAATATATCGACAGCCCTGCAGTATTTTCATTGTAAATTATTTAATTTTTGGAATAATGTTTAAGTTTGCTAACAACTATTTTTCGTAGTAGCAGAAATTTCGTAAATTATTGCATTTATGGAATAATGTTTAAGTTTGCTCAAAACTATTTTTCGTAGTAGCAGAAATTTCGTAAATTATTGAATTTATGGAATAATGTTTAAGTTTGCTAACAATCATTTTTCGTAGTAGCAGAAATAGACCTCCTAAATTACTTAATTTTTGAATAATGTTTAAGTTTGCAAGTTTGCGTCTTTCTTGACGTCATCGAAAGGGACATACAGACGGACAGACGGACATTATCGACTATTAATATATAGATTAGGTGTTAAACATTCGAAATTAGCATCTTACATCTTAGGTGTAGATTTTAGAGCAGGGGCTACCAACCTTTTTCGACCCTAGAGCGCAATCTAAAATATTGCTAGGCGGCGAGCACCACATTTTGTCAAAATCTCAACCCAGATATTTACCGATTTGCCCAAAATATCTCCGCGAGTCGTTTTTTTTATTGTTTTTTTAGCTCACCAAGGAATTTGAAAATCTCAAGACCATATAACGAATTTACCAATTTGCCCAAATTATCACCATGACTCGTATTTTTTTTTAGCTCTTCGAGGAATTTGAAAATCTCAAAACCCTATGGCGATTTACCTATTTGCACAATATATCTCCGTGACTCCTTTTTTTTTTTTTTTGGCTCACCGAATTTGAAAACCTTAAAATCCTAGGAATTTAACGATTTGATAAATTAGTTGGCAGGCGCATCGGAATCAGTCGGCGGACACAGGGTTGGTAACCCCTGTTATAGAGTATGCACTTTTTGATGTATGGCTATTAGGATAGTTTTGTTTTATTTTTGCAATGTACTTTTCTTACGTTTTTCACTCATTTTTATATTTAAAAATATATATACACGGGTTATACAGGGTAGAATATCATTATATCGACTGTACGAAAGAAAAAAGGACGTAACCCACACATCAAATTTTACAGGAGGCACAAAAACGTGTTTTGATGATTTTGGGTCATATGCAAATTATGAATTATCACAACCTTGAAGTGCACGGAGAAATTTCTAAGGTATTATTATTTCAAAAAAAAAGATTCTTCTCCTTGGATAATTTCTTAAAGGAATACTACTCCACCAAATTTCTTTTAGGAATGTTATCACTCTCTTGAAGCTCGAAGATCGTTTTCAAGTTTAAAGCATTTCTCTCTTCTCATTCGGGGCCGAGTTAATAATCCTGAAATTCTCATGACTATTAATTTACATACTCCCAATTTATTCTTACGTGGGCGAAACTATGAGCAAAAACTTTTTTTCTAAAAACTTATACCTCGCTTAGGAGTTATGAGTCACCAGTTCCAAGGGCCGTTCGATTGATAAACTTATTGCCTAGAGAAGTGGACATTTTTAGTGATAGTATTTGTGAACTTTTTGTTAAATTTTACTATTTTATTTCTTGATTTTTTGTGTTGATTTTGTTGTATTATGTAGTTTTATTTTATATTTTGTCTCTTTATATTTGTCAAGTACATGGCGAATTGGCGTCAGCTGTTATGTAATGTACTATAATTTTAAATATTATTTTAAAGAAATTGTCTAGGAAAAACCTTTATTTCAGTCTCTTTTCTTGGTTTTTTTACAAGGTCATCTTTTTCAAACTTAAAAGCTAAATTTAGATACTAATTCGGAATTTGTAGCTTGCATCCTTTTGATAGAACGTGTATCAAGATTGATACATTGTGATTATCGAAAAAAAACCTGTTTTGAAAAAACTCTAAGTTACGTCCTTTTTCCTTTTCAAAGTCGAATGTATATACCATATATGGGCAACTACCGGCCCGCCGAGCTATTTTGTCCGGCCCTAATTCATCTCGGCGAATTAATAGAGAAATAAATTATAAGAGGTTTGCCGACTTCCAAAACAAAGACTCCACATTCGCTATATTTGCTCGTCCGATGGATGCTAATGTAAATAATGTGCCAGCTAATTTGCAGATGGAACTTATTGAGCTACAGGGGGATTTAGTGCTAAAATCACAATTTAACAACATTGCTTTGACGGATTTTTATAAATTATATTGGGTGGAAGTAAAATATACAAATTTACGCGCATTTGAAAGAAAAATCATTTGTCTTTTTGGCAGCTTATATACGTGTGGACAGTTATTTTCGAGGGTGAAACACACTAAATCAAAAATTCGAACGAGGATAACAAATGAAAATCTCGAAAATTTTATGCGATTATTCTTAAGCAATACCAACGCCAATATTGATTGTCTCGTAATTCAAGTACAAGGCCAATCTTCACACTAAATTTTGTAATCAGTATATAATATTAAGGTAAATTTGTCATACTTCACCACATGGACTATTACGACGAAAAACTTCAAAAACTAAGCTAAAACCACTACACGATTTAAAATTATTGATATTTGAGAGCTTGGCAATCGCGTTAAAACCACACAATATTACGAAGAACACTGATGTGTGGTTTTAACGCGATTGCCAAGCTCTCAAATAATAATTTTAAATCGTGGAGTGGTTTTTAGCTTAGTTTGTGAAGTTTTTCGCCGCAATAGTCCGTGTGGTGAAGTATGACAAATTTACCAATATTAATATTATGTCGTTCATTATATAAATAAAATATATATATAAGAAGTAGAAACGTGTTTTATTTAATTTAATATTACTTTATTATGTTTAATAATTTGGTCCGGCCCCTGACTCGCAGACGAATGATAATTTTGCCCCAGACTTAGGAAAGGTTGCCCATGCCTGGTATACAAACATAATCAAGCACTTTTAATATTTTTGTACGTAAATGAATACTGATGATTCATATGGAACGATAAAAAAATGTATTCTCTGCACTAGTAGGGCTGTCAGATTAACATTAAAATCGGGACGTTTTTAAGTGGCTCAAAAAACTGGCTAAAACGGGTGTATGTATGGACTGCGTGAAATAAGCAATTTCACCGATTCGGCGTAACATATATACCACCTGGAATCGTATTTGATTGATTGTTTAATTTATTTTACCTAAGATTATTTACACTTTTAACAAAAGATTTAGCTTACTATCGTAAAATTATAGACTTACTATCACAAAATTTACTTAAGCAAATTTTGCGATAGTAAGTCTGAAGATGCCTCTGAAAGAGGCGAAACACAGTTGGTTACACAATACGTGGAATAATCAGTTATTTTAAAATGTTTAAATATATAATATATCATTGTGACAAATACATCTCAAAATACGATTCTCGTACAAAAAAATCGTTCAATAGGTAGCCTTAGCGAAACCGTTTACATTTATTTGAAAAATAATACCAAACAATTAAGATTTATCAAACATTTTACGTCTAAAATGACGTCTCATTGGATTAAAAATAGATGATGAAATAGCACAATAATTATTCATAATGTAAAATCTTTATTTTCAACGAAAAAACACGCGACTAAAATAGGTTTTAATTCTAAAAATTCAAAACTGTGGCCGAGTCCATGGCGTTTAAAGTTATTATTTATAATGGTTTAATACGGGGTAATTTGTGAAAAAATGCTTCTCCTGAAAATTGACTTAGATAAGTTTTTATGAAACTCTCCCGTCAAATTGTGGCATCATGTTTATTATGACGTAACAGACAATAGTATAATGTTTATAATTTAAAATAAAGTACCTACATATAAACTATCGTGGAACAGTCGAGAAAGAACTTTGAAAAGCATGAATACCTACTACCCATGAGCAGTGCGTTGAAAAAGAAAATGTAAAGTAAACAAACAATATTGGTTTGTTTATCACAACAAATACGAATAACTGTGAAAAATAAGTTTACTCACTGTGCCAACCGGCGCCAGGAAACCGCAACAAAGATAAATAATTTGTTTGACAGCGTTTTATCCTTTCGCGAAACGCAAGCTCAAATTCCCGTACTATTCTGGTACTTATCGAAGCAACCACACAAGGAACAGTGACGTTACGAAGTGCAATTCACTAACCTCTCTTGTTAGTCATGTAGGTGATAGACAACTTTTTATGAGTAGCAAATACATATAAATATTTTTACAGTACGATTACAATTTTCTTTTCATACGAGGTTAAAATGGCATAGTATTTACATTCCCATGGCGTAGCGGTTAAAGTCGTTGGTGTGCGTGACGTATCTCACAGATTCGAGTCCTAGTACGAACATCATTTTTCTTAAATCCCAAATTCCTACCTTCTGATGCTTGAATAACGGGGTTTAGTAAGAGCGATTAGTAAGCCGCTAGTTATGTTCTGCTCTATCATTCCTTACTACTGTATTCGAAAAAAATAAGTTTAGCAACTGAGTAACAAACAGTTCTCTTAGAAAAACTTCTGCTGAGATGACTTTATTAGGGAGCCATATGCACAACATTGTGAGTGGGCGTGAAAAAAATACATTTATTAAATAAGATCAGTTCTATTGAATGAAAAAAATCACGTATCGGAAGCCACAAAAACCAACGAAACGATTTTTTTTTGGGACAATTCCTCAAATTATGTCATAATTCGAGGGCTTAAAGTCAAACAAAATGTTGTTATCTTCCAAAAAAGTGTTTTTTGGTTTTTTGTTGACATTATTATTTTTCATTTTCGGCTACATGAAATTCAAATCACGTTGTCAATCTTTTCTAGTTTCTTCTTGAATCACAAGTGAACATTAACGTTAACTATATTAACTGTCCCTTTTTAATGTTTATTTAAGATTATTATCTTTAAAAAATTAGTATTACCACAAGCAGTAAAAACAATAAACACAGAGTATACAAATTATAAAATATGAAGATTAGGTTTTAAATTAACATCTGCTAAGTTACAAAATAATAGAAACTGTTTTTTTGGCTATGCTGAAAAGTTGTACTTTTGTAGATAGTGTTGTTTAACTTTTAGCCTTCGAATTCATCATTTATAAAGCAAATTTTACTCGAAATGGCTGTTGCCAAACCCCGAACCGGGCATTTTAACTTTGGATTGAGAAAACTGCCACCTTAAAAATATCGGACATCATTCTCAATGCCTACTAGAGGTATGCACGGGCCGAAATTCGATGAAATTACCAGGTTTGAGTCCAGCCAATTCGGCTCAACCCAGCTTGAACTTAATACCATACTTGCTACCCGAACCCGAACCGAAGCCCAGAATTATATTTCTCGGTCTGAAAAGATTGCGATCTTTTCAAAATCTAAAATATTGCAAGTGTTTTCTAGCATAACGAACTGTCAACCACTTTAAGCCAATGCAAAATAGATAAGCACTCAAGAGTATTCTTCTTCTTCTTTGACCATATTAGCTCCATATGTGGAGCATATGGCCGCCACACGGCACCTCCATGTTTCCCTGCCTCTAGCCAATTGCTTTGCGTCCTCCCATGACATACCAGCATCCCACAGTTCCGCCGAATACTTCCCATGTATAGTACCCGACCCAAGTCGTCGGAATCTCACCAGTTGGAAGAAGAGGCAGGCATAATTAAGGCTTTCTGGCGGCATCCGCAGCACGTGACCTAGCCAGGTCCAACGTCTCTCCATAACCACTGACGTGACGGGGCGTTGTCTTGTAGGCGAATGTGCATGCTTTAGCAATTATTTATTCAGCAATAATCAGTTAAAGATACCATAAAGTAAATTCAGGGGGGCATGTTACATATAATTTCATGAAAGGACTTTCAACATACTCCGGTCATGCTACTCAATTACTATTCCATCTCCAACTTATGTTCATAAAAACTTAGATGAAAGAACTATTGGTTTCCAATCACTCGCATAAGGGATGGGTTAAACATCCGTACTTGAGTACATTTCAGTATTAGTATATTTTATGCGGATAACGAAGTGTCTCAAAAGGAGTTTGATGAGAACTGGTCGTAAGTCATTCCAAAACTTATATTTTCAGAAACAGACTGGAGAGTGGGGAGGAAATTGGAGAGGGACTTGCAGATATTTTTAAGTGCATCATAGATTTCACTCAAGATGATCAAATGATGTTTCCATAACAAATTCATTAAGTAATATTTTTTCATATTCAATAAATTTGGTGTTGTTTGCCATTGTACCTTTTTGATAGCGTGCTATCATAAAAAATATATATGATTATAGTTTTGTAAATCAAATTTAATGTAGAGTGTTTGAATGTTTTCATACTAAGAAAACGATAAATTATCGATTTTCGAGCCAACTATTCTTCATTGAATAAATTTAGAACAATCTTAAATAAATTGTGGTTTTTGCTTCAATATATAATGTTTTAATTAAACTTAGTCTCATAAAAGTTATTCGTCAGTTGATTATGCTCGTCATGAGTGAAACCGGTCCTGATCCTATTAATTATAAGTGGAATTAGTACAAATGAGTATTTTTTTTAAAATACATAGCATTATGATACCAAATTCAATACTCAAATTGATGAGAATGGGTGTATTGAAATATGATTATGGGTTATCGCATAACCTTCGGGTTCATATGGGGTGTATTCGCATTGCAAAATTCTTCTATTTCAATCGTTCCCTAAATACCAATAATATTGAACTAATATTTATTGTAATCAGTGGTGTACTTAGTGGTAAATAAATAGGTACCAGGTCTGTCATTGATTTCTACCCTATTTTTTTTATATCTGTCCGAAGTTAAAAAACCTCAAGTTTAGACTTATTAAATCAATAAAAAAACGCGCAATTTAAAAAAAGCTGTACCCACTTCTTGTACGATGCAGGTGATAATAAAATACAAAAACTAAATAAACCAAAAAAATAACGATGATCAGACACTTGATGTACAGATCGAGGGTAAACGTTTGGTACTGAAAACATTTTTTTGGAAACACAAATTTTAAATGTACATGAAAATTAAATTATAATTCAAAAAGGTGGCAGGGCGGCGCCCTGGCTCATTTTCAAGTACCAAGTCGCTGGCCTGGCTCCACTACACCACTGATTGTAATGTATAATGGTACCTCAATCAAAGCAATGCGAATATTACGCAAATGTATCTGTGGTCGCTCTGTATCCCGTCGTTCCCTGATCCTATTTTCGACGTTTCGGTACTCAAGTGCTAAATTTTCATGTTTCAATTATTTTTCGCATTTTTTTACCTAGTAAAACATTTTTTTTTAATTGTGCAGCGATTTCTAGTTGTTGAAGATACTTAATGTTCTAAGTACATACAACCTGTGTGAAACTAAGTAATGCTACTGGAATTAAGCAATTCAATTGATACATGAAAGCTTCATCTAGTTGAGATTAAGATAATTCCCTTTTCCTTTACACATGATATTAATATTGCTATCAAAATTCAATAACTTTATTATAATCTGTTATAATCGTCTATTCGTGACAAAAACGAATGTAAGTTCAAATATAAACAGATATTTAATCGAAAATTAAAATAAATTTCAACCACTAAACTGAGGCTAACCCCAATCGTGTTTTGTATGAAAAACATCAACGCCATATGCAATCCAAATCGATGGTTTGATACAAGTAACCAGTGACCTCTGGCTATAAAAGATGAAATTTAGTGAGCCATTTTAAAAATAACAAAGCTCATTGTGTTATATCCAAATTATTAGCTTTTCTAATAAAATTGGTTTTCTTTCTGTTGAGCACGCGGGGAGCATGGAATACCCGTTTACGAATTTCATTCGATATAGTTGACGTTTATAGCTTATAACTCTTTTAAAATATTTAAAACAATATATTTTCCTCACACTTATTTTTAATAAGCCATGCGTTAATATAATCTAAATTTCTTTATCCTTGATAATGTTGGCAACTATGAACTAAAGCCATTAAGCTTATGTGATATTTTATTACTCTTTCCAATCATGAATGATAACAAAGCACACCGCATTGGTATGTTGTAACATAATAGAGCACACATGCCGGGTGATTAAGCCAAAACTTCCAAAAATTTGGAATTTGATTAAATTAATAAAATACATCTACCAAAGTCAAAAATAATATAGTACAATTGATGGAACATTCATTGAAGCATTCCAGACAAAATTATTGAAAAAGTTGATCATTTTATTACCATACGCCGTTAGGAAAACATTCAGACTTATTTTCGCGTAATTATTAGTATTTATTAATTAAAAAAAAACAATCTTTAGATATGGGTGAGATTACTCAATGAGTTATTTAACTTATTTTCATTTAAAAATGAGAGCTACTGATTTTGTAATCTATGCCATCACCGGGTAGCACAATTGATGTAGTTAAAAGCACTTCGGTAGATTTATCAATGTTATCCTATTTTTTAACAAAAAATCGCAAATCGTAAAATATGCTGCAATAGAACTTGAAGTACTGATAAAAAAGAATATTATTTTTCTTATACTTATAAAGAAGGATAGCTTAATATATTCCCAAAAATTGATTATGTTTTCCCACTAGGGTAAAAGTTATGATGATTTAAAGAAGACCCCACTTGTTTCAAGTAGTTAAGGCATATTAATTATAAGTAGCTAATGTGTTAAGTTTCTTTATTTTCTATTGTGGTACTTACCTCGATTACGGTCTTAACCTAGTAGATATCAATATTAAATTTCGATACTTTTAAATATTTCCCATCTCTAATGAAATGCCATTTTCTATTAGCGTTTGTTGCCAGATAATATGCTACAAAATATCCATAATTTTTGTAATATTATGCTTAGCGATACAAAAAAAATAGTGATTAGCTGCCTTGTTACACACAAGTATTATTCAAGTGCAAAATATAATATTAAGGTGCGCTTATCAAAATATTATGCCAATTTAATTGAAAAAAGTATTTATTGCAGATTATTTAATCTAGTAAATGACAATTGCGATATGGATAAAATCACGATAATTCCTTTTTTTCGTGTCGATATCAGCTATTTTACTATTGCCAACATATTACTTCTTAATAATTTCAAATTTATGACTTAATTGTGAAATTCTTATTAAGGTTTTTGGAAAAGTGACTGAGTTGGAAAACGAGATTGATTGTATTTAACCAGTGTTGTAGGAAGGGGTCCTGCCACCCGTGGTGTTCCTTGAATCTGCAGACCCCACATTTCCTCTTTCTTTGTTTTTGATCACTCCTACTACTTTTAAACTATTTTCTATGAGTTTTTACCACAGATGGCTTAATTTTTTTCATGTATAAATACAATTTCTTGAAAAATATTGTATTTTTTTTTGAAAATACTGCCTCCAAAATTGTGCCACCTGGGGCGGTCCGCCCCTTCAGCACCCACCTTGCTACGCCACTGTATTTAAGCACAGGTTTCATTAACCAATTAAGATTGTTTTGTTCTCCGAATACAATGTAAACGTTTCTAAATAAAAAATGTAAATACAATTGGAAAATGTGAAGTAAGATTAGCAAAAATAGTACAATCTGAAAGAGCTGTCGTTACGAAAAAGCGTGTTTAAAATTGACATTTTGGTAGTCAAGCATCATATTAGGCGTTAATGTAAGGGTTCACTCGAAGCTATTTAGAAAATCTGTAGATGTATTGATACCTTTTTGAAACTTCGATATTTCATTTAATTGAGTATTAAACTAAAATAAGTGAACACATCTGTAATGATTATTGCATGAGGTGCATCTTTAGTAAACGTCTGTATACAAACGTATATGAGTGTGAATTAGCCAATGACCTTTACTTGACATCGTACTGATAAATTTAACATATATGATCCAAAGAGAAAAACCCCGATATTTTTTACCTGCTTTAGTAGATTTATCTTTACGTATAAAGTGAGGAAATTTTTTTCATTTATTGGCAGTACTGTAAAAGTTTGTGCTGGGAAGTAGGGATTACCAATTTTCACGCTGACATTTGTCTGATTTCACTAGGGTTGCCAGATTTTTTGCAAGTGAATCCGGGACATTTGTCCGATTTGCTTACTTTCGAATCCAAAAACCCAGGAATAGGGTATCCAAACCCAAAGCCTTTTTATAATCCGGGATTGATTAATTTTCAATCCCTTACCCTAATTTTTCCCCAGATTATCTCCGAAACTCGTTTTTTTTTTTAGCTCTTCCAATATCCTATCAATTTTCGGGATTTGCTCAAATTTCCGGGATAATTTAGTACTCATCCGGGATACGGGACAGCGATTCCAATTCCGAGACACCTGGCAACCCTAGATTTCACACCACTACGTTGCTTTTAAATTACAAAGGACCTCGCAAATTTGTATGAAATTGTTGAATATTTCTAATATTTAATAAAAAAAAATATTATTTAACTACGTATTTTTCCATTTCACGTCAACGCAATTCATGGTTACGGTGCTCACGGGCTCAAATCCCTGTATGTATAAATAAATGAGATAGTATTTATAGATGTCTGAAATTCCCTCCCACCCGTCCGATCCATAAACGGGGCATATTGAGAGTGATTAGCTAGCCACTAGTCCTGTTCTAGCCTAATCGGTCGTTCAGTTACTTTCTTCGAACAAGAGAGATTGGGCAACTGAGTACTAAGCAGTTCTCGTAGAAGCTATATTTTTCCCCATAGTTCGTGATTTGTAATGAGGGGTGTCAAAAAACTTGCCCCCTCAGGCCTTACCGTTTTTATAAAAGGTGAAAAAGTTTTGGACTATTTTTGTTTCCTGTTGCAGATGATCATTACAACAAATTATCACTAACGAACTTCAAGTTTGCTTCAGTAATTTTTGTATACCCGATACGGTGATACACAATGATGATCGCCGCGCAATGTTCTTTAGTCATGCGTAATTTTTTAGCTGACGTGACTATTTTTCGCCGGTGTGAGTTTGTCGCTGCATGGATATGCATAGGTAGAGTTGCCAAATTTCTTACAAGTGAATCCGAGACATTTGTCCGATTTTCTGACTTTCGAATTCAGAAATTTACCGATTAGCCCAAAATACCAGCGTCACTCGTTTTTTTTAGCTCTTCCGAATCGTAGTTAAATAGTTTTCTCTAAATTTCCGGGACAATTTAGTTCTCATCCGGGATACGGGACAGCGATTCCAATTCCGGGACAATCCCGGACACCTGGCAACCCTATGTATAGGAGAGGGATGCCAGATTTCTTGACATCAAAAGCGGGACAATTTTTTATGTGATTCAAAAGACGGTAAAAATAAGTTTTTCGAGATTCCGGGATTGAAAGACTGCAAAATAATTTTAAATTCTTTGAACATTTAGAATTACCAAGACGCGAGACCATTTTTTTTTTTTGTTGATCAATGTCAAGCACCTTGGAATTTACGGAATCCCCAAAATGAAAAGATACGAGAGCCTTTTTTTTAGCTCTTAAATTACCGGAATTAAAAAATATTTTGTCTCATCGATTTTCAAAAGCTGAGAGTTTATGGATATTTGCCCATAGCCCCCCAAAACTGTGCTGTTGTTCCCCTAAAATTATTTTTTCTCTGTGGCCCACCAACAATCTCTGCTAAATTTCGACGTACAATTGATTATTTATGTATAATATTATGTAAATTTAAATAAAATGTATAAGTTACCTTTACACTTTATGTATGTATTAGTATAAGACATAGTTAACCAGTTGGATTTAATGTATTGCGTGTTTTTTATGGTTCCAAAATAATGATAATTATCACAATGTACAGTGGAACCTCTCATAACGAGCACCTCTTAGTAATTCGCATAACGAGCAAGACAGATTGTGAAAAAATCCTCCCTCAACGAGCGTCATTTCGCATAACGAGTGACGCAGAGTTTTGGAAAGATCACTTTCACATCGCTGCTTGCCTCAAGATGATTGACAAGGCACGGGAAGGGATTACCAAGAGAACCCTCACTTCAGCTTGGAAGAAGCTTTGCCAAGGAGCGTTGTCAAATGTGATTTGGAGGGGTTTAAAACAGCACCTGTAAAGTCTACAGTCAACGAGATTGTATCTTTGGCCGATACCATGGTACTGGAGGTGGATAACAACAAAATTGATGAGCTTGTGAAAGAGTTCAGTCAAGAGCTGACCACCGAAAAGCTTATGGAGTTGCATTGTTTTTAGCATTCCAGGTTGTTACGCTCCTTAACAATTTATAAGTATGTAATTTTACTTTGATACACCTTAAAAATATAAAAATTGTTTTTTTTCCGACATGAAACGCATTATTGTATTTTACATTGTTTTATATGGGAAAAATTGTTTTGCTTAACGAGTGTTTCACATAACGAGTAAGATTCTGGAACGAATTAAACTCGTTATGAGAGGTTCCACTGAATAAGGTAAGTACTTTTTCTTAGATATTGAGAAGTATAGGATTTGTCATTACATATAAGTTAATTCAAAATATAAAATATACATGAACTTTCACTAATTCCCACTTTTATTCAAAAGGTTAGGACCGGTTTCGCTATGATGAGCATTATCAAATGATAAGATAATAAAATGTTGGAGTTAATATGAATCAATATGAAATAAATATATTAAAATATATTTACACATAACAGAGATTGTATTGAAAAGAATTTTCAAATAAAAGTATAAAATATGAATAAGTGACATTAAATTGACAATTAATAAACGTGAAAATGTTTAATAACACCCAATTGTAATTACAAAATTCATTTAAGAGTAATTAATCTGAAGTGGAGACATGATTATAATCTGGAAAATTGTTTTAAGCATAAATATATAATGATACATTAACAAAATTAATAACTAAATGATGATTTAACTGCTTCCGGGTAATTAATTCAAGTAAGTAAGAGTGTAAACTTTTAAATTTTGTTAATGTATCGTTATAAATTTATTTTGTAAAAATTTAGCACGCTATTACTATTTTGAACAATGCGTAAACATTCATTTTTTAAGACTCTTAATTTTTTTTCTTTCAAATCTTTAGTAGTTCATAATGGATAACTATTTTCTTTCAGCAACGGCAGTGACTTTCACCTGGTTTTAAGTTGAATAAATGATATCAGCACATATAACTGCAAGCTGGAAGGTCTTGGGTGGTTGCAGCAATACTGGCCAAGAGGGCGGTAGATATGCTTAAATATAAAAGGACACCGGATGCAGAGGTTACTGAATCAACCACCAGTATCACCTGTAATGCCTACGAATGAGAACTTATACCACCACAAAAACAAAACAAAAACCAGAGACCACGCACCCGCCTACGCCCAGGTAAATCCAGGACGCTACGCGGCAAAGGCAACATCAAAAGATGAAAGGGAAATCGGAGCTCTGCTCCACCAGCCCCAGAATTTGATGTATCAAAATGTGAGTAATGGTAAATATTGGGTAGCGGATATAGTCTAGTAATAAAACGCTCAGCAGGCTGCAGTTTTTTTTAAATGCTATTTAGTTGTATAATTCTTGTTGGGTGTAAACATCAGTGTAATAAATGTCAAAAAAATAAAACAAATTTACTAAATCAAAAGGCATAAACGACGACGGTGTCTTAAGATTAATGTATTCAATAAAACTCATCCACCAGAGAATGGTGATTCCCTCCCCCCCCACATCGTTCACTTTACATTGTTGCATAGCAAAAATGATAATTGTTTTTTTTATAAATATTTTTTCAACTAATAATCTACATCTGAATCCTCCGCACTGTCATCGATCAGATATTTAAATACTTTTATAGTCACGCTTTCATATACATATTGTCTCACTGGCAGATCACATTTGAAACTAGGTAATACACATTAATTTTTCTTCTTCTTCTTGTCTACGAACAGTCCCTGTGATTCTTGGTAGATTCTGACTAATTTATCTTGCAAGTCAGGAAGGCACGGGGCGTATCTGCAATACTCCATACTGAAGTCTCCTTTGCCTTGGGTATTGGATCTGTAGCAATTAAAAAGAAAAACATAAGATTCTTAATTACTATCATTCTAATCTTTACTCGAGCATGCATAAATTTTAGACTACATTAATAATCTTTAACCCCTTTCATCCAAAAATCACAAAGCATGAACAGTTAATAATTAACAATTGACATAAGAATTCATAGTCACTAAAAAAAAAAAAAATTGTGACAATCAGTTTTTTAGGATACAGTATCAATCAATCTGGGAAGAATATTATTTCAGTTGGTAATAATTTTATTAAATAAAAAACGCATAGTTACAAATGTAAAGTAAACTAATTCTTTATTTTAAGATTTCGACTGAAGGTGCTTGGTGGAATTTCAGTATTAAATTTGAATCGTTCAAATTATGTACATTCACACAGATTTTGTCACTTTGTGATCTTCAGGCGTTCAAGTGCACGGATGAACTGACTGACGCTTAGCAAATTAATGTTTCGTGTTAATATAAGAAATAAATGCATTGCTGAGTTTAAAGCTATTGCTGGCAAAAAGGATAAGCCCATGGGAATGCCCACAGATTTGAGTAGTGAGTAGTTTTAAGAATTATAATTATTTTGTTTGTCGACAAATCCGAAAAATTCATAAATTCACATGAAATTCAAAGAAGACAAATAAAGACACTCAAAAGGGGCCACTGGCCCAAAATGGTTGAGAAACACTGGTCTTGTTAACTAGCATGTGGCAAGATAAAATAAATGAATCATTCTACTTATGTTGACTCCTTTAAAAAGAATTGAAATAATAATAAAAATTTGACATACTGATAAACATGTGAAGCGATAAATTTTGACCATGAGATTACTTGTTTTGAAATGAAATTACTTGTTTGATTTTTACGGCATCCAGAAAATCTTAAACTGTGTAACATTTGTTTGTGTTTACGTATTATATGCACTTTTTAAACTAAATCATTTTTTTAAATAACATTAGACTAACACTATTTATCGATAACTTATCACATTCAATAACGTAATAAATCAATAACCTTTTTGCGTATGGTATGCTTCATTCACCCATATGTAATGGAACATTACAAAATAAGCAGATAAAACTTGTACCACCTCGTTTTTTATTTGCAGTAATATGATGATCTTTGAATGGCTTGTTTATTGTTTAGTGTCTGGAGATCATTATTTAATTAATCCTCCTCTCAGTAAGAGAGGTTTTCATGCCTTAAGTTCGGTGAGTAAGGGCTGATTCCCAAATTAGCAAGCCTCTTTGCAACCTCGCAAAAGAGGTGGGGTACATAAAATCGACCCACTTTCTTATTACTGCTTGCGAGGGCCAGGCTTTTTCACTTTTAAGGACATAAATTCCTGGAACACGTTCAATTTTCTCTGTCATTCCTCTCGTGATGATAAGAGGTGGAGTTCTCTTCCCATCCAGACGAAACACCAAAATACACGTGAGACTTTCGTAACCAGTGGAAGGAACGTAGACTGACAGGGAACCTACCCGATCGATTTTTGTTTGAGATACTTGGCCCAGAAATACTGGACTTTCATCCATTCCAATAATGTTAGATAATTTGTATTTTCAAAAGTCGATACCATCAACAAAAAGCTAAAATGCCAGAGGACGTTTAACTACTTCATTTTCTTCTAGCTAAAACATCGCTCTTGGTTTTCTTAGAGACAGTTCATGTCGCTGAAAATACAGCCAGTGTGTTCATGCTTTGAATCCTTCTAGGGGCATATTAAATTTTAATTACATTGTAACTTTAATTTTTTTTAATACCCGCCCTGCGCACAACCAAACCCATTGCTTATCTGTCAAAAATACATTCCCAAAGGAAAAATACATTATTCCAACCAAGGGCTTATTTTCGGGGCAGAGCTTAATTCCAGAGGATATCGTATTTTCAGAGAAACAGTAATATAATTTTTTATTAGTGACTTCCTTGGTTTTGTTTTTTTTTTGGATGTTTTTCAATATTTAATATATTCTAATTCCAGATTATTTATTCCAAGGTATTAAAAATATTTTAGTTCAAGCTTGTTTAAATCCATATCACCCAGTTTCATAATAAAGCTAAGCATTGGACCCAAAACCCTAAGATTCTCAAATCTTATGTCAAATTCCGTTTTTAGATATTATCTGATATATTTCACAGTTGAATTTTGTATTTCGAAAACGTTACGAGTCACATTTTTTCCAAAAATGATTGAAGTACCTAAAAATCTTCAGAATACCTAAATACACAAATATAATTAGTAAAAACACAATATTCCTTTGTACTTCATTCCACTTTATTTAATATGTCAGGACCGGTTTCGCTCATTACGAGCATCGTCAACTGATAAGAAATATAATTTAACAATGCTATTTTTACAAAATGTACAGTTATAAACAACAATTGGCATTGAAAAGAAATTACCAATTACATTAAAAGTGATTCTAAAATAACACAAAATTAAAATGTTTAAAACATTTAACATATAATTAAAAGTCATCTCAGATTAATAAATTTAGAATGGCGATTGAAAGTAATTATGTTTTCAACATTTTAATTTTGTGTTATTTTAGAATCACTTTTTATTTTAGAAAAAAAATTTTACTACTGCTTCAAAGTAAATTGTACATATTTATTAGTTTGATTGCAGTCCAAGACTGAAATACAAGAAATATATATCAAAACAATGTTATCCTTGAAAATCCTTCAAAAACAAAATTGAAGCTTTGATATAAAATAAGTACACACCTGAGATCTCCTGCGTAGCCAAACATTTCATTTAGAGGAACTTCAGCGTAAATTGAGCACCATCCTTCATGTGCATCGTGGCCAGTGATGATGCCTCGCCTTTTGTTAATCTGCCCCATCAGAGTACTCTGGTATTCCTCGGGAGCTGTCACTTCCACTGTCATAATGGGTTCCAATACTTGCCAAATGCCATCATTAAATACTAGAAAAAGAAAATTCAATAGCAAGGAATTTTACTTTTGTTGTGCTGAAAACTAATGAAGTGATTTTATGAAATGCAGTGAACAGTTCATCTGATTAATCATTCGAGTGATTAGTAATTTTCAATAAAATTAGATTTTTGAAAAGTACACAATTTTTTTTTAACTGGTTGTGTATCACGAGCGTATATATACTGTCTACAGTTCTGTGAGCACAGTGCCGGCCATAAAAAATGAGCATATATATACGATCCACTTTACACCTACTAATACCAGACAATAATTCAAACATTTTACACACACAGCGACAACTCTTAGCGAATCAGTGTTATCGAATCAATCAACAGCGAATCACTGTTATACTTACAGTTGACACATTTTGTATTATAATCAATGTAATATAGATTTTAAAATGAACTTCCTTGTATTACCGAAACGCGTTGCTAACAGTACGTATACTGATGTATTGTGAAACATTTGGTTCTAGCAAATTTATTTAGTAAGTCTATACGATATACTATTAATGTATTGCCAAAAAATGTATATTTATTAGGTTTTTGTGTTTTATTTTGTTTAGTGTATGATCGTCCTAATACCTACCGGCATATAATAGGTTAAAATCATATACAGTGGAACCTCGATTCTACGTTTTTCAAGGGATCGTAATAAATGAACGAATAATGCGGGAAACCGATATTGCGGGAAATCTTCAAATAACACAAAAAAATCTTTAATTTTCAAAAAACTCATTTATTTATTAATTAAAGAACAAATAAATGTATTTTTAACTTGTTCAATACAAACTAAGTAGCCTATTTGCAGTTTGGGACTTAAATTTGAACTCTTCAAAATCGCTTACATTTCTAAGTCAACTAACTCCTTTTTGCTATGTCGACTCGTTTATCTCCTGAATTTTTTCCAATGTCTTTAATTATTTTCAGTTTCTCAATTAGAGTTCTAGTTTTCTTCATTTAGGTATTTTAGTTTTGACTTTTGAGTTAGAAAAATTTACGCAACCAGATGAAATGTAAGATTATTTATGAGTGAAAAAAAAAATTCTACAAAAATGGTCAATCGGGATAGATTAGTAACTGGGACGGGGCGATAATATTTAGATGATAGATCGAAGAAATCGGTAAATCGAGAAATGATTAACATGGAATTAATAAACATTGCTATTACGGGGTGGGGTCTTGGTCGAGTAAAAAATAAACGATCCATGCATAAAGACGAAGATAGTGAGAAAGGAAGATTGGGGTTCCACTGAAAAAAACGCGAAACGAAATGCGAGGTAAGATTATTTATGAGAAATATTCAACGAAAACGGTCAAGCGGGATAATATTTTTGACGGGACCAAAATATTTGAACGATAGATCGAGGAAAACGGTAAATCGGGGAACGGTTAATGCGGGATTATTTTACATTGTTCTTATGGGTGTTTGGCCGGGACTATGAAAAATGAACGAACCATGCGGGAAAACGAACAATGCGAGAACGGTAGATCGGGGTTCCACTGTATATTAATGAAAATCAGATAATTATTATTTCAAGTATTGAGTAAGTTTCTTGACCCTTCAGGCACGGTGTCCAAATAGATTTTGAATAGCGGCAAAGTCGTTTGCGATAAATAGCAGAAAGAGTTGCAAATCTCTTGGGTATCTTCATAAAAATAATTCTTTATGTGTTTAGAATGTGTCAAATTCCAAAAATTATATATTTTTTTAAAAGCTTCATATTAAAAAAATAAAAATCAAGTTGACTCTTTGAGTTAATTTTTACTAAATTAGGTTTTTTCTTATATTTTAATTATTTGTAGTATTAACACACAAAAATATAAAAACATTTTTTTGGATACTGACCAATCTGGGAAGAATATTAGTTATTATTTCAAGAAACAAATATTTTTTTTAAATTATAAAACTCATAGTTAAAAATGTAAAGTAACCATACTTTTCTTAAAGTTCTTTATTACTTTTGAATATTTTTCTAGAAGCTATTACTTGACTTTTGCGTTAAGATCTTTTTTGCTCTCATCTGTCTACATGTGCCGCTCTACAGACGTCGATTCCAAAAAGGAATCGATCCTAATTAGAATTTTACGCTCAATATTATATGGCTACTGATTTGTTTACAAATGTTACCCTTTTTTAAAAAACTTTATCTTCATTTGCAACACAAAATAAAAATAATGTGGCGGCCAAAAGTCACTGGTGGATTTGTCTAGTATCCATATCTGAAGAAATAACAAAAATTCAATTCAAAATACGAGAATGGCAATAGATAATAGATAACAAGCTATTCCGACGTACAGGTATGGTGATACTCATCCAAGGTAAAAAGTAAAAATATATTACATTTCTATCTAAAGTTTATTAAAATAGTTTAAGTTATTTGAATAAAATTGGTGAAATTTTGCTATTTTAAACGGACATCAAAACTGAGCATGTTTTCATCAGTGCTCGATGGGTTAAACACTTTATTTATTAATATCTTCAAGGACTCAGTCTAGAAACCTTTACTTTCTATTCAGGCCTTTTATATGATATTTATTCAGTTCATTTGTGGGTATGCCACTCTCTAGTGAAATTGATTACAGCAAAGAATTGATACAGGGTTGATGCCCAATATTTTACATTAGATTTATTTTTTCTAAATTTTAGCCCCTTCCTCCAAAATATTTATGTTTTTTTCTCAATTGAAACAAATAATTAACATACTGTAACGTCAGTTGCGTATTCCATGGGTCATAAGTATTAAGCAGTTGAGATGCTTCCGTTAGAACAGCACACGCTTCACATTGGAAGTGGACATAAATAAAAAATCTAATTGAAT
>CM062824.1:11063126-11088181 GCA_031772345.1 Himalopsyche anomala | reverse complement strand
TAAGCTTGGAATATTTTACCACAAAATGCTATTAGTATTAGACAAACTATAAATGTCTTTAAATTGAAATTTACTCACTGGCTGAAGTGCATTGTGAATTAGTCATTTTTTAAATTTCTACGAATTAACAATAAAAAAAAGTTTGATAGCATTTCGGATAACGAAAATTAAGATTAACTTCTCGGAACAAACATGTTTTCAAAACAAAATAGTCTGACTGTTTTCATTGTATTAATACTTCATCATGTATTGCAGAAAATAATTTTGATAAGGCTACTATTTCTGTAATAAAGATAAGATACGCGATAATTAAAATTGCTTTATTACATTTGTGTATTCATTTTCCAGTATATAAAAATATCAGGGCCTTGAAATTTTTGAACTGTACGACAATGGTACAAAAAGTGAGACGAAGGAAGATAATAGTGCTCTGCGACACTAATTATTTCTGTTCTTCGTGATGCAGCACCTTTATTATAAAACAGTCAATACAACTTATCGATCCGTAAGAGGGAGAAAAATGTAACCGGCAAATTAATAAATTTTACAAAAGAAGGTTTTTTAAAATTTACTCTCATAATAAGTTCGAAAAAATAATTCCTTTACCTTTAGAGGAGTATGGATGTACATGTACTTCGGTGCCATTTTTCTGTAAATGAGTATGGAAGTACTTTAAACTCAACACAGGAGTGTCTGTCTGTAAGCATATATATGCTCCAAGTATGAATTGCATATATTCATTGGGAAAAAGTCACAAAATTGTCATGTTAACACATTATAGGCGGGAAACGTAAAAATACGTTTATCGTGGTACTGTCAGTTTTGTTGGTATATTGACTCATAATTTAATGGTTTCTTCAAAATAACTGCCGTTTATGACAATAAGCAATAAACCTCATAATTTATTATGCCCTGAATGTTCGTTCACACATAGTATTTTTTTTAAAAGGCGACACATGTTTCTCGAATATTTAGGGCATCAGATTTTACACTTCTAGTGATTGTAAATTTGTAGGAATGAGGATTTTATACTATAATTATATATATAAAACAAAGTGGGGTTATTTACACCACGTATATCTCGAGAATTACTCCAAGGATTTCAATGATCTTTGCTTTATAAAATTCCTTTTTGCCTAGAATAGCAGAATAAGCATTAAAACATCGGAAAAATATCACGGAAAATAAATTATAAAGAAAATAAATGTCTCAGTACAATACGGTTTTTCAAATTTTTTGAATCGAACGCGGAACATGACGTATGCAGTTCACGCTTAATACACTAGATGTCGTTGTTCTATTACAGTTGCCTTAGTTATCTCTGAGTTGCCTATACGTGCGATACGTGCTTCGCGATTTGATTAGTATGCATAACGTTTTAAATATTATATTTCATTGATTTTAATAGAATACACCAAATCGGCTCGCGATTAAAATACACTGAATTTCATTTTAAAACGATTTCGAAATAACACGGTGCAAAAAAGAGAAAAAACCGATCATTCATTTCAAATTTTTGACAGAAATATTACACAGGTTTTTTGGATATCTCAAGAGATGAAAGTGACATATTTAGTATTTTTTAAATTTGACAATTGACTACACGTGCATCGCGATTTAATTATACGAATATAACAAATAGCACGGAGCGAAAAATCGACCATTCATTTAAAAATTTTGACAGAAATATTACAGGTTTTGGATACCTCAAGAGATGAAAGTGACATATTGAGTAATTTTTAAATAAAATTAAGGTTCAATAAGCAATAATGAATTTTATTTTTTGATATCCTGAATTGATTTTTATGCAAGGAAACCTATCTACCACAAATTTTAAATTTTAGTATATTTGTTTACACGTTTTCTTTATTCGGTATCGCGTTGAGCGGATTTACCGAGGTCGGTGTAATTGCTTCAAATGCTGTAGTGTATTTTTTTGTAATTACAAGTTGTAGATAATCGATCTTTACTAATATAAATACTTTATTGAATAGTAAAGGAAAGTGCTGATAAAATTAAGATTTTTTTTATTAAATACATAAATTCTTCAATAGATAAAAATGTTATTTTAAGTTTGTTTAAATCTATATATATAAAACAAAGTGGGGTTATTTATTTATTGATTTGGCATTTACTTGGTAAAACTCCATTTTAATAGGGTAAAATATCAAGGTATTTCAGTTCTACAGTTTTTAAAAAGTTAAAGGTTGATAGCTATTTCGGCTTACGCCATCGTCAGAACTATCATGGGGTTATTTACACCACATATTAACTCATATCTATCTATCTATCTTCTTCTGTCGTCTGTTTTATTAAATACATAAATTCTTCAATAGATAAAAATGTTATTTTAAGTTTGTTTAAATTCTATATATATAAAAATCTCGTGTCACATGTTTGTCTCCAAACTCCTCCGTAACGACTTGACGGAATTTTATGAAATTTTTTATATATATTTTTCAGATATAGCAATAGGTTGTAAAGTATATTTCATCCCGCTAGGTGAAGGGTGTCCTTCTCCAGAATATTTTTTCAATATTCTTGACATCCGTCGTTCGAATTTAAAACAATTGAAATGGACGTCTTTTTATGTTCAAAATTCAAATTTCCTAGCATAGGACTGAAGAATCGTAATAATATTGAGAGAAATTTATTTGAAAGTTTGCATCGCTACGAAGTTTTTTAAATAATCAAATACACTGATTCGATTTTTTGAAGCTATAATTATAGGGCTGGGAGCTGATTTGACAGATTTTGTTCAGTGTCATTATTGATTCGATTATTGGAAGGTATGGCTATATTTTGCATCCGGCCTTGAAAATCTTTTTAATTTCTAACATGCATATGGAATATTCTAATGACAGTATGGATATTTTATAGAACTATATTTCGACTTTTATTTTAAAATCTTTTACTACGAAAAACAATTGTTAGCAAACTTGAACATTATTCCAAAAATTTAATAATTTACAATTTAAATACTGCAGGGCTGTCGATATACGCCAAGTGGCATATTTCTGCTATTACGAAAAATGATTGTTAGCAAACTTAAACATTATTCCAAAAATTAAATAATTTACAATTTGAATATTGCAGGGCTGTCGATATACGCCAAGTGGTATATTTCTGCTATTACGAAAAATGATTGTTAGCAAACTTAAACATTATTCCAAAAATTAAATAATTTACAATTTAAATACTGCAGGGCTGTCGATATACGCCAAGTGGTCTATTTTTGCTATTACGAAAAATGATTGTTAGCAAACTTAAACATTATTCCAAAAATTTAATAATTTACAATTTAAATACTGCAGGGCTGTCGATATACGCCAAGTGGTCTATTTTTGCTATTACGAAAAATGATTGTTAGCAAACTTAAACATTATTCCAAAAATTTAATAATTTACAATTTAAATACTGCAGGACTGTCGATATACGCCAAGTGGTCTATTTTTGCTATTACGAAAAATGATTGTTAGCAAACTTAAACATTATTCCAAAAATTAAATAATTTACAATTTAAATACTGCAGGGCTGTCGATATACGCCAAGTGGTCTATTTTTGCTATTACGAAAAATGATTGTTAGCAAACTTAAACATTATTCCAAAAATTAAATAATTTACAATTTAAATACTGCAGGGCTGTCGATATACGCCAAGTGGTCTATTTTTGCTATTACGAAAAATGATTGTTAGCAAAATTAAACATTATTTCAAAAATTAAATAATTTACAATTTAAATACTGCAGGGGTGTCGATATACGCCAAGTGGTCTATTTTTGCTATTACGAAAAATGATTGTTAGCAAACTTAAACATTATTCCAAAAAATAAATAATTTACAATTTAAATACTGCAGGGCTGTCTATATATGCCTCGACGTCTATTTATGTTACTACGAAAAATGATTGTTAGCAAACTTAAACATTATTCCAAAAATTAAATAATTTACAATTTAAATACTGCAGGGCTGTCGATATATGCCCAGAGGTCGATTTCTGCTACTACGAAAAATGATTGTTAGCAATCTTAAACATTATTCCAAAAATTAAATAATTTACAATTTAAATACTGCAGGCCTGTCGATATACGCCACGAGGTCGATTTCTGCTACTACGAAATATATTTGTATGCAAACTTAAAACATTTCAAATATTAAAAAAAAATATTATTTACAATTTAACAGGACTGTCGATATATATCCCGAGATCTTTTTCTTTTTCTTCGAAATATATTTTTTAGCATACTTAAACATTTCAATTATTCTAAAAATTATCTCTATCTTTAGAGATAACCGATTTTTATGATTTTTTAAATGTATATTTGTTAGATAGTCGTATAGGTTTTTAAGTATATTTCATCCCGCTAGGTGAAGTATGTCCCTATCCAGAATTTGTTTTCAATATTTTTGACGTCCGTCGTTCGTATTTCAAACAGAACGAAATTATTTATGTTGTTGTCCAAAATAAGCAAGTTGCTTATGACTCTATAGTTACGTTTGATACGAGCCATGGTTACGTCAAACAATCAAAGGGTATTGTAAACAATTATCAAGTGAATTTGTAATAGTTGTCACAAAGCATTTCTTTCGCTGTCAAACAATTATGCCACCTAAACGACTAGCTATTAGTTGATCTAGACCTCAAGCAAGCAAGAAAACGGCATCACGAGCTTCAGAAACAGACGAGAAATTTAGGAAAACGTTCGAGCTTGCACTGCTCAAGCCCGATCGTCTGATACAATGATATGCAAACAACCCTTTTGACCGTGATTTGCAACGAGAAACACAATTTGATGTCGACAAATTGGGTACATTCGTTCAAACAAATCTTCCGAAATTGGTCCCAGAACAACGCATGACAGCGTATGACAGAATTATGCATGCAATCAATCACAAGCCAAAACGTTGGATCCGAAACAATATTGCATTGGCAATCGCTTCATCTGCAATTGCAGCAAATCTTTTGGATGGTGGTCAAACAGAGCATTCAGCAAAGAAATTGCCTTTGAACACTAACATGCAATATCAAAAAAAAATCCTGAATGGGTGAAGTACTTTAATCATATTAACTCATTAAATGAGACGAATTTACTATGGCGCACAAAAAGGCATGCTACCGCACGTTTTAACACTGAAAATTGGCGTACTATCATTCTTCTCCGAAATATAAATCCACCACGACTTTGCAATTGCTACCAGGCTTTCAGTGAAAAATTAATGAACAATATCATCTAAGCTACAATTTTAAATGGAAAATTTAAAGTATACGATGTACTGTTTCCATGTATCCCAATAATTCCGGCTGATAGGCCATTAGAATTAAATTGTTTGCAGTTTCCGGTGCGACTCGCTTTTGGACGATCGCTACAAGGGTGTGGACTAAATTTTAAAAACCATGCTTCTCATATGGACAGCTGTATCTGTCTGTATGACACTTTATTTCTTTGAGTGGCATTGCAACGCATGCTGGGTCAGCTAGTTACATATATAATTGTATGGTATGGATTAATGTTATTTTTTATACAGAATATTTTTAATATTTCATATTGATAACAAGTGGAGTGCTATCTACTAAATTAATAACAGGTTTTTATATTCAGCTTAGAAAAATAGTGAAATTATGATGTATTTAAAATGTTTTCATTTTATTTTTAATGATTAAATATCACATATGATTTCTTTGAAAATTTCAGTCAAAAATATTGTTTGGTTTAGAAGTTGTGTTGATTTTAAGAATGTAATATATTTTTGCGCTAATCACTAAAAACCGCCCGCATATAAAGTGGAAAAGGCAGTAAATTAAAGTAAGGTCTGTATAAATTTATTCACTCCTCTAAAGGTTAAATGCGATTAGTGATATTTGGTCAATGCCCGTACTGAAATTATAGTAAAATTGTCTGACTGCTTCCAGTTTTCGGGATGGTGACGGTAACGCTGTTTTTGCCTATGATGCTGTCGGTTTTTTTATATTCAGAAATATCGCTTATGCTATTTGTAGTTTATTTTTTTTGTTTTTAACTTATGTTAATTATCATGGCATTAATATTTAAGTATTCAAATAAATAAATAACATTAGTACTCGTATATTTTACGAAAGGGGGTATTGTTAGGTAAATAATAAAAATGTACTTGGCTTTTTGAAATAATATTTTTTATATAACTTGATTTTTCTTACTGTTAAATCTGTCCTCCAAGAATTTCTATGTCAAAGTCAATACACGATTTACAATAAAAGACTTTATCAATTCGACTTGAAGATCCCACAGCAGGAATGTTCTCAATATGAAGTTCAGAGGATTCTAGAATGCCACTTTCATTATCACCGTAATCTACTAGACTGGCAATAGTTAAAGGATTGCATAAAACAATGACAAGTCAAAATACTAAAATTCACAAGCCTTAAAAAGATAAAGGTAGAATATTTTTGTCACTGACGCCTTAGGCGATATCAAACAAATTTTTTCACTTGCGCTCTTTTGTCGATTATAGCATGATATGATACCTTAATTTAGGCATTACTCAATTCCAAGTATACACTTTGACACGCCGAGATAACTTTCACAGATTATTTGAAAATGTTAAAAATTTAAGGCGATCCTAAATCGATGATAGAAATACATTCTATGATCATTGGGGTAAAGTGGAGTTGGAGTCGTGGATTTAGTGTATTTAAGGCAGATTAGAAAAAGAGAAAATTACCTTTTTTTCAAGTTATAGGCTGGCAAAAATGTTAACGTCTGTAACATGTTAAAAAGTAACCTGTATATTTACTGTTGTAAAATAGGTTTGGTTAAATAACAACTCAAATATATGTGGCAAATTAACTTATCTGTAGGAAAAACACCAGACAAATTTAAAAGTTGTCGAGAGAATAGATTGTCAAATGAACACCCGGAGATATTTTATAGTAAAAAAAATAGTCACCTTCTTTAACTGCGCCTTGTGCCGCTAAGAAGAAGGAGAATTCACTCGAGTCCACCATATGATGTTCTCCATCTAGAAGCCTTTAATAATAATCACCGAACCTTAGTAGTGTAATTAATTTACCTTGTCACAATTTATTCGGTACCTATTAAATTTAGTTGAATTTAACGTATAATTTTCAATTCAATTAGATTCAAGTGTCGGTTGAAAATATATTTAATAAGCCAAATGAGAATAAGAAAATAGAATTGAGTAGTCCTGAAAAACAGGTACCGAAATATGTTAACATCCAGGACAGGCATGGCAAACTTGTTCACCACCAAAGACAAAATAAAGTATGCACATAAAGCTGGCAGCATTACAAAAGAACTCCAATTGAAAATAACAATTTTTTATTTAACAGCTACTTATAAAATAACAATCCTACAAACAGAAGACTGTCGCAAATGAAATTTAATATACAAAAGCTTTTAAATAAATTGATTTTATAGTTTCAACGTTTTGAAATCTTCAATATTCAGAAAAAAAATATGCCGCAGTATTGAACAAAATATGCCAGCGTACTGTGTGCTTGACATGCCTGATTTAGAATATAATAGATAGATAATGAATAATATCACCTGAACTGAATACCGGAGAGTCTATGTCCAGAGAGAAGACCCTTTTCGCACATGGCTAAAAATCCTTTTTCTACTCCAGGCACCATTGGTTTCGGAATATTTGTACCCATTGTCTCGTCGCTGAACTGTACCACTGAAATTTTAATAATAACTCGTCAACCCTACGAAAAAAATCCATTTTCAATCAATTCATGAATTTGTGTTCAAAGGCACGAATGTCTGCAATGTTGACATGACCCCAATGCATCGCAAAGAGTAGCTATGTACTATTTTTATGGGCTTCTTAAAACTACCTTAGCCTAGAAAAAAGGGAGAGGTTGAATGGCTGAAAAACCAGTCTTTGAGGAAAAAACTTCTGTTGAGATGCTCAACAGAAGTTTTTTTTAACAAGAACAGATTCTTACTCAAAAAATAAAATAAAGTGGGAATTAGCATAAATGTGTATTTTATTTTTTTAATAAAATGCCTTTTACCAAGTATTGACAGTAAACACTCTAAAAACAATTCTTACTCAGTTGCTCAACCTCTCTTATTCGAAGAGAGTAGGGATAGAAGGATAGTGGCCGGAAGAGGACTAGTGGTTAACCTTTGAGTTCATTCACATTGCAAAATTCTTTGTTATTATAACCATTCGCTAAATACCAATAATATCTAGTTTATATTCATTGTAATCTTCAATGATAGCTCAATAAAGGCAATGCAAATATTACAAATTTTCCTGGGTTCACTTTGTACCCCGCTGTCCTCGATCCTATGTTCGACATTTCGGTAATTAAGTGTTAACTAATCTCTCTAGCCTACACTCTGTTATTTTAGGATGTGAAGGATCAGATGGAATTTTTAGACGTGCCAAACACCCATGTCTTTGAACAGAAATCGATAAATCGATTGAAATATTCTGTTTGTACTGAGAGATGAGATCTGTCAGGATGTGCCACCGACGTCGACCACTACGCTACGGACTAGACATAGATCAAACCGATCTGAGTTAAAAACTGAATTATAATATATCGTCGGTATACTGGCAGAAGGCGTTAAGTCAAAAACTGGCTGTTTTGAGTTATTAATGCAGATAGATAGATTTTAAGACGCTGTATTTTTTGCATAAAGAAGTTCAATCATACCTGGGTATTTTTACATAATATGAACATAATAATCTCGGAACAAAGTTTTTTGACTTATCGCCTTCCGCCAGTACACAGACGATATCAAAACATGAATGATTTTGTTTATAAGGCACGGAGTTGTCTTTACCGGTATTTGATTCGACAGGTAAAGGCTCCAGCACTCCGATGACGCGTCCAAATTGTCCTGAACCACCCGACTGCTTTTTATGTAGGTAATCAAATTTGCACTCTTTTACCAGTGTTTCCCTGTAAGTAAATGACAAAATATTATATTATAAATAAACCAACATAGACACCAAAAAAAATTAACTGATCAGACAAGACCCTAACTAAACAATTGATTGATTATACGCAATCAATTGAAAATGCAGCTTGAGGTTCTTGAATCATCCATTAGTGTCACAACCGAAACACCCACGAATACGAACTTATACCACCACAAAAACAAAACTCTTATTGTATTTTATCTCCTCACTAGTATGTTTCTCCCCCCCCCCCAATATAAATCAAAATCTGAAGACCATGCTCTCCCCTATGCCCTGACGAACCCGGGACAGAATGCAAGATACAATAGCATCACCCTTACATAGATCAGAGGGAAATTGAAGCATGGCTTCACCTCCCAAAAATACGATGTAAAGACACTAAGCAAATTACAAATAAACCACCTGTGATGGCAATACTCTTTTAATATGTTGATTCTTAAAGGGGAAACGAGATACTTAGAAGTAGTACATCGTGTCAATATAGGTTCAATGACGAGTCAATGCTTCCATTAAATAGAAACAAGATACTAATAACTCTTGACAAATCTAAGAGACCATAAGTATTCTATTGAATACCTGAAGGCTACTTTGGGCTTGCCCAAAACGACGGGACAGTTGTATTCTCGTTCCATTCTCTGGGCGTAAATCTCCAAATGAAGTTCACCCATGCCGGAGACGATCGTTTCCTTGTTGTCTGGATCGTAGTGAAACTGGAATGTAGGATCCTCTTTGGTGAATCTGAAAATGACAATTATTTATATGGGTGATTCGGATTTAATTGACCGGTAAAACTTTTAATGAGGTGGAAATATTTTATTTGAATGCTACACTATTTCACAGTGACTAGTTGTGCAAAAATATATTTAAATCATCACTGGAGATCACAAATTACATTATATTTTTCTTCTTTGATTGATATCTATACATCAAATTATGGGGCTGGTGGAGCCAAACTCCAATTTCCCTTTCATCTGGTGTATTTTGATGTTGCTTTTCCCGCGTAGCGTCCTGGATTTACCTGGGCGTAGGCGGTAGACCACGTTGGCTCTTTATATGAAGCACATGACCACTATGCGGAGCCACTATCAGGTTACCGTGTCACCTGCCGATCGCTTCTTTTTATCTCATGACATCTTTCAGCTCCCTAGAGTTTTTCTCAAGGATTGTACCCGACGAACGTTCGGGACACTATAGTCCCACAGGTCAGAAAAAAAGGTGAGTAGTGTTGAGGTTCTCCATACGTAATTGCAGGATGTGATACAGCCAGTTTCAACGTTTTATTCAAAACCATTGGCCTAACAGAGCGCTAACTGGTCCGTTTTGTTTATAAGTTTAACTGTAATAAATGTATGAAACATATTTTGAAATTATATTCCGTAATCCACCGGACTCGGTAGACACCATACCGAGGTTAGAATATGTGCCATGATGTACTCCCGCCAGATGAGACACCAGGACCAAGGTCAAACTGAAAAGTTTTACAGGACGTATCTTGGCCAAACCGCTATACGTGGTAAACCTATATACAGTGAAACCTCGATTTTACGTTTTCCTAGGGATCCTGGAAAAAAAAAAGGTAATTGCGGGAAACGGTGAATGCGGGAAAGCTTCAAATAATAATAAACAAGTAAAATCTTAAAAAAAACATTTATTTATTAGTTACTTGCACATACTGTCCTTTATGCTAGTTTGTTTCTTTGTTGTTTGGCACTTTAATCGGAACAAAGACGCCTCAAACTCGCGTACTTTTCTAAGAGCGGATTCATCGATTTCTTTGGAATAGAAAAATAATTTTATTTTTTCGAAGGCCAATAATGCTTGTGTAAATGTCGGAATAGGTTCGGTATTATGGTCTTCGCCATCTTCTTCTTCACTGCTGTCATTAGTTGTATCACATAATGACTCGATTGTTTCAACGCCACAGGTAGCTAGCTCACTGTCACACTGCACATACATATGTTGCAAAGTCAAGGTCCCCCCGAGCTGCAAGACGCCAGTCATCATTAAATGAATCGTTTGATTCCTCTTCAGTTTCCATTAGTTCTTCTCGAGAAATAACTGCTCTGAAAGTGTAACCACATTTCCGGAAGCAATTCATTATTGTCGTAGCTTTGACCTGATGCCAAGCAGTTACCGTGTAGTGTATTGCCTGCAGCACATTTATCTTGAGTGTTGCTGGGTTCATAACACTTCCAGAGTCCATCATGCATATCATTTTTTGTACCAACTGCTTTCTATAAAGTTGTTTAAAGTTCTTTATCACTCCCAAATCAAGTGGTTGTAAAGCACTGGTACAATTTGGAGGGTAATAAACTACCTTGATGTTCTTAAGAAATGAAGTATCTCGAGGATGGGCGGCACAATTGTCTATAAATAGTAGTATTTTACGCCCCTGAGCACTAATTGAGGAATCGAAATTCCTCAAGAAAGCCATAAAAATATTGGTGTTTATCCATGCCTTCTTGTTGGCGTGGTATTTTACGGGAAGTGTTTTTATATTCTTAAAACATCGAGGTTTCAGCGATTTTCCTTCTTCTTCTCAGCTGAGTTTTAGTTTTCTTTATGGGTGGCGGCATTTTAGTTTCAATTTGGAAAAAAAATTGATACGAGATGTGAGGCAATATTGAACGCAACTGACTTGTACAAATCCAGCTACGCGACCAAAAAGTTTGTATGTACAGGAATAATTATTATCATGAATTTTAAACAATTCTACATTTGCATCATAAACAATAATACGCGTGTGGTGGATTTCAACCCAAAAAAAATAGCACAAGCGTCCAATGCGTCTAACATGTACAGTGCATTCCAACGTGTCTAGACATAACACCTGCACTCGGCTGTGTCAAACTTACTTGCTGAGATATGGAGAAATATGCAATAAAAACGGTCAATCAGGATAATATTTGTGACGGGACCAAAATATTTAGACGGTTTATCGAGGAAATCGGTAAATCGGGGAACGGTCAATGTGGGATAATTTAACATTGTTCTTATGGAAGTTTGACGGGACTATAAAAAATAAACGTTCCAGCCGGGAAAACGTATTATGCGAGAACGGTTGATCGAGGTTCCACTGTATTGGGTAAAGCGAAAAGTAATCACATTTTTTTGGTACAAAGAAAAAAATTATTTACAACAAAATTACAAATAATTTATTTTGCCAAATAATTTCGTTCGTAACTTATAATATCTCTCCACAATTTGGGCAACTTTTCGATGCCTCTTTTGTAAAATTCAGGCTCCTTTGAAATAAAAAAAGGCATCTAGATAATTTCGGACTTGGCTTTCAGAATTAAAATTTTTGTTTCGAAGCGAATGTTCCATACTACGAAATAAATGATAATCCGATGGAGGAATATCAGGAGAGTAAGGTGGATGAGGCAGTAGTTCTAGTTTGAGCTCTTTAATTTTTTCTTGGGTGATTTTTGCTGCGTGCGGTCTCGCGTTATCATGCTGCAAAATTCGCCGTTGATTGTTCACCATAATTGATCTTTTTTTATTAACTCTGCATACAATCTGTCCAATTGCGCACAGTAAACCTCCGCTGTGATTGTTTTACCAGGTTTTAGTAGTTCATAATAAATCACTCTGGAAATATCCCACCGGATACATAAAAGATTTTTTTTAATGTCATACTTGGTCGAGGGGCTGAAACCGGTACTTCCCCCAGAGACAGCCATTGTTTTTTTTTGTTTAGGAGAGTTGTAAAGGATCCATTTCTCATCTCCAGTAACAATCCTTTTTAGAAATGAATCGGTTTCATACCGGTTCAACAATGAAGAACAAATGGTCACGCGCTGATCCAAGGCCGAATGTGATAAATCATGAGGCACCCAAACTCTTTGTCTATGCTTCTTTCCCAACAGTTTTAAATGATCTTTTACAGTTGACCATGGACAACCGATGTCCTGTGATAATTCTTTAATAGTTTTTCGAGGATCGGATTCCACTAACGATTTTAACACTTTGTCATCGATTTTTTGAGGCCTTCCCAATTTTGGTTTATTTTCCAAATTTTTGTCGCAAGTCTTAAATTTTTTAAACCACCAATAACACTTGCGTATCTTCAGAATATTACCATAGGTTTCACAAATGCTTTCTTTGGCTTCTTTGAGTTTCAACCCCTTGTCAAATAAAAACAATAAAACACATCGCAACTGCATCTCTTCGATCTCCGGGCGTGACATTTTTTCTATGGGTGTAAATAAAATAAATGTATCGAAGCTGAAACGGGATAAAAGGACCTTCAAAATAAATATTGACATACTTACTCGACGGGAGCCAAGCGCAAACTGATTTTGAAGCGCGCACTAAAATCACCGCGATTACTTAATATGTGTGAAAGGAAAAAAGTGTTTAAATTAATGAGCGACAGAATAAACACCTGGCTACGGCTCTGGAAAAACTGTCTCTATCCTTAGAATTAGCTGGCATAATCGACATGGAAACGACAGGGTCTGGTACATGGATGGATTCCATGGAGACTTGGACATTGGCATCTGTCACAAAAGTGTCTCCGCTGGCGCAGTCTACCCCGAAAAGGGCAAAGATATCTCCAGAGTAAACTTCTGTCACATCTTCCATATTGTTGGAGTGTAATCTTACGAGACGTGATACTTTAACCTGAAATTCATTAAAGAATAATTCAATAGTTGTTGCACGTCATTCATTTTTTTAAAAAAAATATTTCCTCAAAACAAAAACCTTGCATCAATCGGAAGGAATTTCATTTCACAAAATACTGGAATTGAAAATTCTAGCATTTATATTTTTTTAAATAAATAATTGAGATTTCAAAGACGACCATTTCAATGTGCCTTCTATAATATAGCTTCGGAAATAAAGCTTAATTCACAGACATCACTAACTAGTCCCGTTTTCTTGAAAGATGAGGCTTTCAAGGAAAAGGTCACTAACATTATGAGTTGCCAGAAACGTCTAAATATTGTTTATAATATTCCCCCCACACTTTCTACCTATCCCTAAATATTTAGATGTCGTACCTTTTTCTTATTTCTAACATTGTATATATTGTCGCCTTTCTTCATGGTGCCTTGGTAACATCGCATGTATGTTAGCTGTCCAAACTTTCCGACTTCCAGCTTGAAAGCCAGAGCTAAGAAAGGATGAGAATTGTCTCTGACAGAGTTCAGGGTGATTTCAATATCCCCTTCATTTTTGGTACTCTCTATGGCAACATTCTTAACCTCGCCAGGGTTGGGCAGGTATTCGAGGACGGCATCGAGTAATGGCTGAATGCCTTTATTTTTTAACGCTGTGCCAACCAGCACCGGAGTGAAAGTCCGTTTTAAACATGATCTACGTATGGCTCCTTTCAGATCTTCGACTGTCATGTCCTTTTCTTCCAGAAACAGTTCACCTGAAAATAAAAGTTAGGTCTATCTCTTATTATGCTATATTAAACCCTTTTTTCATAACAAACAAGCATTAACTTACTTTTGATTATTTTGCAGGAGAGCAAAATGAAACAATATAACAACAACAGCAAAGTAATTTAGTACAAGATAAGATTGCATCCACCATATAAATAAGTAATCGACAAATAGAAAAACCACGAAAAAAGCAATAATTTTACTCACCGAATGATTCGTCAACATTAGACAGTTGCTCAATCAATTCTTGCCTCCGTTCGGCAGCTTCGGTTCTCATATTTTGTGGAATTTCATCCCGCCGAATTTTTTCACCGTATTCCCCTTCGAAATACAGAGCTTCGTTCCTTACAAGGTCCACCAGTCCTGCGCATTCTTTTTCTAATCCGATAGGCAATTGTATAAATGCTGCGTTGTGTTTTAATTTTGACTTCAATTGGGTTAAGACACTAAAAAAAATTGCATATTGAATCAAAGCCGTTCCCAGGGACAGATGCAAAAAACAGTGCCATGTTTTACCTTTGTCTTATAATAGCAATAGTTCATCAATATCGTTAAAATAAATTGAGTTCAATAAAGATCAGATTGTTGTTTCATATAAGAATACTTTCTATTGTTTTATTTTTATTCATAAAAAATTGTCATTATATTAATTTGACTATTTTTCACATCAAAATCTGATACATACATTTGTATAAATGATCAGTGTAAGGGTCATGATAATTTATTCGTTTTTAGTAAGCGCCAATCAGTCGTCAGTCGGAGCTTTTTGGAGATACTTCTAGTACACAATTGGTACAAAAGCTAATGCCAATGCGACAAATATTTCAAAGTTGAAAGATCATAAAGCGATGAACTCGATGAGAATATTTTTTTAAGTCATTCGAGATCTTTTCGAGGACAATTATTATTTACACCACAAACACCCACATTTTAAGCCTCAAATTAAATTGAAAAAATCTAAATTTAATATTGACCTAACCGGGAATCGAACCCAGATCCGAGGACGACAGTGGAATTTTTTTAACTTAACAAACGGCTCCATTACGATGACTTTTGTGAGAATACTAGCTACTTTTCCTCAGAAACTACTGGCCGATAAAATAGATGCCCTATTTTAATTACCAAAAATTGCAAAAGTGTGCCTGTTTTATAAGTTTAAATATTATTCAATTATTATTTGTTCATTCGTGAAGGTAAGTAAAAAAAGGAAGTGACAAGCAAGTGAATACAAATAAATCTCATTACACGCACAAATCTAGAGCCTTATATCAACCTTCAGTCTGTTATTTTGAGTGAAGTATTCAGAAACTCACCGATATGGATCCGCTCCTAATCTATCTAATTTGTTGATGAACGCCAAACAAGGAACATTATACCGTTTCATTTGTCTGTTAACGGTCAATGTTTGACTCTGGACTCCGCCCACAGAGCACAGAACTAATATAGCTCCATCCAGCACTCGCAGAGCCCTCTCTACTTCGACAGTGAAATCGACGTGTCCCGGTGTGTCAATAATGTTGATGTTGTGATCTTTCCACAGAGTGTAAGTGGCTGCTGATTGAATTGTTATACCCCGTTGTCGTTCAAGTTCCATGGAATCCATCGTTGCACCGACATTGTCTTTTCCTTTTACCTGAAATTTTTATAAGTCTCATTATAAGATTATAGACAATACTGAAACCTTCAATCAAATTATCATGGTCAATTTTAAGGTGTCACTGTCAATTCTTGGTGGATTATTAGGGAATTAAAACACTTTGTATTAATTGAACATTTTTTAGTAAAGACCATTACCAGTTTTGCTCATCCCGAGTTTAATAAACTGATGATTTCTAACTTGGAGTACAATGTCGAACAAAGTGGACATTATTTAAAAAAATAGAGGATTTCCGAACACATAAGTATACAAAATCACAAAATAATCAATAAAAGATTGATTAACAGCCTCACAAGGACAATCTATCAGCGTAATTCAATATTTGTTACATGATAGACAATAATATAGAAAAATTTGCAAATCCATGTAATGAAGTTCATGTGATAAATCAAGTAATATTGGTCATGTGATGTTTCTCAAACATATCCTGGTTGTGCCAATAGATAGTCACTCTCAGGTTCGACAGGTTTCCTTAATATTAGCGTGTTTTCGGGACGCATCTTAAGAACTCATTATTTTTTAAAAGATATGCTCACAACTAAATGGTTTATAATTCTGTTGAACTAAAATAATTCCTTCAATTTTATTTCTTTTTTCTGTTAATTTTCTATAAATAATTTTAAGTAAAACAGCAGTTTTATTATTTTATTTGTAATAAACATAACAATTTGTACAAATCATCCACTGAAAAATATTTTTTTAAACGTTATGAACAAGATTCTAGATCAGAGATCAACGAGCACATTCTAAATTTTCATACATAGTAGAACCTCTCACAGCGAGACTAATTCGCTCCAGAATCTTACTTGTTATGTCGAACACTCGTTAAGAGAAACAATTTTTATACTTTTAACGTTTATTGAAATAAAATTACATACTTATAAATTGTTAGAGCATAACCTGGAATTTCGCGATTTCGATTTGCAAGAAACAATAAAAAATCGACTAGTTTATTATTTATGACAAATAATTAATTATTACTTAATTTACTAGAAAGCTCTCTAGAGACATTTGTTTTTGCCGACGATTCAAAATTTGGTGAAAATGTTATGGCAGCATCATCATTGAATAAATTTGTTAAGCGCATGGCCACCTCCTTATTAGGGTGATGCTTCTCAATGTACGATGCAAGTTTCCCATGCTTTCAGCATTTTTCTTATTGCACCAGAAGATTGTTGCTCTGCTACTCCCTCCTCCTCCATAACTTCTTGCTGTGAAAAACAATGCAACTTCATAAGCTCTTCGCTGGTCAGCTCTTGAGTGTTCTCTTCCACAAGCTCATCAATATCGTTGGTATCTGCCTTCAGTCCCATGGTTTTGGCCAAAGATAAAATCTCGTTGACTGTAGACTCCATAGGTACTGTTTCAAAACCCTCAAAATCACATTCGACAAAGCTCTCTGGCCAACGCTTCTTCTAAGCAGAAGTGAGGGTCCTCTTGGTAACCCCTTCCCACGCCTTGTCAATCATCTTGAGACAAGCAATGATGTGAAAGTGATCTTTCCAAAACTCTGCGTCATTCATTATACGAAATGTCGCTCGTTAAGGGAGAATTTTTTTCACAATCTATTTTGCTCGTTATGGGAATTACTCGTTATTAGGGGTACTCGTTATGAAAGGATCCATTGTATATTAAGAGCCACATCATATTTAGTTGTCAATTAGTATTAAATACACCAATTAAAATTTAATTACATTTCGACATCAATCTTAATTGTTATATTCAGTGAAATCCCGATTCCAATGGACCGTAATAAATCAACGAATAATGCGGGAAATCTTCAAATAATACCAAAAGATGATTAATTTTCAACTAACTTATTTATTTAATTCACTTTTTTTATTAAAGAATATATACATTTATTCTTTAATCGCTTCATACATACTTAGTTGCCTATTTGTAGTTTGGCACTTAAATTTTGACAGACACCCTTCGAACTCGCGTACTTAGTTAACTTAGTTAGTTAGATTTCTTTTAACGCCTTGAATTGTTTTCAGCTTCTCAGCTAGAGTTCTAGTTTTCTTCAATAAGGGTTATTAGTTTTGACTTTTGAGTTAGAAAAATTAGCACAACCTGATGTGATGTAAAACTATTTATGAGTGAAAAAACAAATATTCAATCAAGATAGTAATTGGAACGGGACGATAATATTTAGATAATAGATCAAGGAAATCAGTAAATCGGAAAATGATTAACATGGAATTATTAAACATTGTTATTACGGGGTCTTGGTCAAGTAAAAAATAAACGATCCATGTAATAAAACGAAGATAGTGAGAACGGAAGATCGAGGTTCTGCAGGAAAAAAAATGCGAAGAGATGCAAGGCATGACTATTAATGAGAAATAACGGTCAATCGAGATAATATTTGTGACGGGACCGAAATATGTAAACGATAGATCGAGGAAAACGGTAAATCAAACGATTAATGCGGGATTATTTTACATTGTTCTTATGGGTGTTTGGCCGGGACTATGAAAAATAAACGATCCATGGGGGAAAACGAACAATGCGAGAACGGTAGACCGGGGTTCCGCTGTATACTATAAAAAATATTTATATCAATATTTGGTGTCGCACTTAGACCAATGACGTGCCGCATGCGTTTCTCAGAGCTGCATTTGCCCAGATCTGTTTAAGATATTACAGTAGGAAATATTAAAAATAGTATAGTGAATTTTTCATACTGATGGTTAAATTCTTATTTCGTGTTAATTATGAGTTACCCTGAATCCTATATATGATAATTAGACTTTATCTTTTAGAAATTATATTTTCTATAAAAATACAATGTTATAAGCGGCATTAAGTAAATTTTCTGGTAAAAAAAGAGTAGCATGCTGTAGTTAGAGCATGTTTACTTTAAATTGTTCTAATTTTATAATTAAAACTGTCAAAAGACGGATCGGGAAAATTTAGGGTAATTTTTTACTTTAGAGTACAAAACTCATTGACATTTAATTCAACATGGCCATCGCGTTAGTACTGACGCTATGGCCATGAAAAACACACGTCACATAAGCAAAATATTAATTATTATTGTTTTTATAATTTCATTCTTGATTTTACATATCTATGAAGCGTAATTGTCTTTAAGCGTTAGAAATACTCCAAAACCACTACATGGAGTGCGAAACAAATTCCTAAACATAAATTCGTCCAAATAGGATCCGAATAAATCCCTAGTTGTTCCGAATTGACGTTTCAGCACGTTTCGCACTCAGTGTAGTGGTTTTGCAGTATTTCTGACGCTTCTTAAAGACAATTACGCTTCTTAGGTATGTAAAATAAAGAATAAAATTATAATAACATTAATATTTTGTTTATGTTACGTATGTTTTTCTATTGGTAGCACTGACGCGACAGCCATGTTAAATTAAACGTCAGTGAGTTTTCTACTCTAAAGTATAAGATTACCAAACCCAGGTCATAGTTTAGTAGCATACTTGACCACTTAAATAACAAATTGACTTACCTCATGCATAGATTCTATTCGACCGGTATAGAAAAGTATCCGCTCAGTTAATGTGGTCTTACCGGAGTCTATGTGAGCTGATATTCCAATATTCCGAATCAATTCTAAAGGTTTGAGTTCGGTATATTTGACGTATGACGACATCCATCGCAATTGTTTCTGAAAATAGAAAAGACAAACACCAACTACAGATACTCCACTTCAATTAATTATATTTTTTGACAGTTGTTGGGACAGATAAAACTTGCGAACTTTGTTTAGAATACAATACGACTGACATGCATTTAAAAAAGTATTGGCATTTTTTTTTATTGAGTATAGGGAATAATACTATGACTTTTTGGCAAATTAAAAAGAAATCTACGCTACTGTCTTATATAGTTGGGGAATGTAGAATATAGGGAAAATCTAACAGATAGTCAAAAAATGGTTACACTCACAGCATATTTATTATTAATTAATATTGAAAATCTTTGCACAGGCCTAAGAGCGTTAACGATAGTCATTTTTGCAAGGAATGGGTATTATTCAATAAGTCAGAAGGCCATAATTTTGAGGTTAACACATAAATCTTGTCTATGGGTAACACCATAGATAATATAAGCACACCATAGAATTAGAAAATGTGTTCGTCTGTAAAATGGAATTATTTCTAAATCGCAAAAATAGACTTATTTTTTTGAAATAAAATACATCGATCCATAAGCGGAAAAAGGTCTTAAGCGACACAATCAGGTACATTACGTTTTAAGCAAATGATTTTTTTATATTGACTTTTGCATCAATGACAAAAAATTATAATGTTATCTCATTCGCTTGATATTTGTAGGTCTGTCCATTTCAGCATTTTGTCTCGTTATCCTTTGTTTCACGTATACCTTGGTTGAGAAACGCTGATCTAGATAACTGAAAGTAGTCGGTATAATATCAGGATATGCATCGACCATATTATAATATTATTTACTAACCGCATTTAAAGAATTTCTTTTTATGTATTTAAAAAATTATCAGAATATTTTCACCAAGTATTGACAGTGTACATCTAAGCAAAAGTGAAATATTAAAATTCCCTTTGTATATAAAAACCATTTTAGCATTATTTAGTTTATTTTCACCGAGAAAACTTTTTACCCACGCTTCCTTGTACTGTTTAGTGTGTTATGTTTGCGGTGACGTAGGAAGGGGAGTACAGCAGGGATGGACCGCCCCAAGTGGTACATTTTTGGGGGTGGCATTTTTAAAAATAAATGCAATATTTTTTAAGAAATTATATTTATACATAAAAAAAATTAGGCCATCTGTAGTAAAAACTCCTAGTTCATAGATTAAAAAATAATTGAAGTGATTTAAAAACAAAATTAGAGGAAATATTGGGGACGGCAGGACCCCTTCCTAGACCACTGTGTGTTTATTATAATAAACTTTTTTAAACAATATTAATAATTATTATTTGACTGTATACAGAAATTAATACCTAGCAGCCTTTATTTATTTCTGCAGTGACATATGGCAGTGATGATCACACTGGTTAAAAACTAGTTACATTATATCCGTTACAAATCATCGAGTCCTCAAGTACGTACTGTTGTCGGAACTGTATAAGCAATATGAGATATATTTATAGAATTTGTTGAATATGTTTATACTTGAGTGATGGTATAAAGACACTGGCGTATAATGCCGAGAGTGAGTTTCAATTCTTGTGATTCTTTATGAAAAGTATTCACCATTCACGTATTTTTTAATGATGTTTAATTGTACAGTACTGAATAATGTTACGTTTTTACTATCTTTCATAACAATCAAGTCTCTATAAAGGTGCTGCAGGCAGTATTCGCTTAAAATATCTACTGTTGAAATTGTTCCTCAGCATCTTTTTAAGCTTCCACAGTTATAATATTTTTGACATTATTTATTAAAGAGAAAAACTTCATTCAAAAGTTAGTGACTGCACATTTTAAACCATTACAGGCTTCATCTTTATGTCAAAATAATTACGAACAATATAATACTTAGCGTTGCTCTTATAAATAATCATCGGTAAAGAAACAAAGACATATTTTATATTTGCTAGTGCATATAAATATGTGAAAAATTGACAAAACTAAATATAATTTGCTTAGAACTTTCAATGCTCTTGTTCGTGCCCTCAATCTTGTTCGAGAGATATTGCAAGCTATTCCGAATTGATTATAAGATGTGCATTGCAATGACTTCAATATAAACTTATAAAAAAGGTGTCATTGTTTTTTTTTTTTAAATATTTTGTAAAATTTAAATATTCATACTTACAAACTCAAACAGATTTTTTCTCAAAAGAAACTTTTTAGTGACGTATATTATTTATTTACTTCAATTTATTTGTAAATTAAAAATCACGTTCAACGTTTCTAGCGTGTAAAAATATTTTTTTCTTACACTATTTTCATGTCGCATTTTGCTATCATTGGATATAAAATTTAACATCTTAATTTATGATTTAAAAAATTGATTTTCTCCTATTTCAAATAAGGCCGGGATTGGAAAGGCAATTGAAAGGCCCCAGGCGCAATACAATTTTGAGGTCCTTTTTTTGGATAACATAAAACGTCAAAAAAATTCATGTAAAATAATTAAAATATATCAATATCTGAACAAAGAGTATATGGGTTACATATACAAGCAATGTTTGAGGCCCCTGCGATTCTAAGGCCCTAAGCGCGCACCTCATTTGCTTATAGGGTAATCCGCCACATGGTAGGAATTAGGGTATCCAATCCCGGAGCCTTTTTCCAATCCCGGGATTGAGATAAATTTACCGAGGAATTTGAAATCTCCGATTTGGTATACTTTTTCCCCGAACTCTCACGAAACCTCGTTTTTTTTTTTTAGCTCACCGAGGAATTTGAAATCCTCGATTTGGTATACTTTTTCCCCGAATTCTCACGAAACCTCGTTTTTTTTTTTTTTTTAGCTCACCGGGGAAATTGGAATCGACAATTTGCCAATTTCGTCTCACTTTTCGAGATTTACTCAAAATTTCTCAATCCCGAAATCCCGGGATCGCGACCATGTCAATCCCGGGATTTCGGGATCAGAAAATTGAACGGGATCCCGAATCCCGGGATTGGATGCCCTAGTAGGGGTACGGCAGGAGTGGCGCTTAGCTCTTCACTCACAACTAGAATTGTGGGAATTTTTTTTAAGCAATACAAACCTTGGGTCAATAAAATTAAATTTATTCCATGCCTTCAAACAAAAATGTGTCATTTGATTAAAAAATCAATTTACCAAACTGCCCTAACTAGGATACACTACAACATAATTAATTATAAACGTGTTACTAACACTTTCTTTTAGTATCGTTACTATTATGTAGCTAGTATTCAGCTTATATACCGTTACTTTTTACACACCATTATCATTTCTAAGAAGTCCATCGAAGTCGAATATATTGTATTGTCTCTGAATATATTGAGTTAGTAGTATTCGCTTAGCTGATGAGTGGTTTTCTAGGAAGATACTGATTCATCCTATCTAGCAACAGGAGACTGCTTTTAAAAAGGAATCAATTTAGAATTACGGTGAGCATTTCATTTTGTCAGTTGATTTAATATCCATTCTAATTTGTTAAACATTACACCTGAGGCCCGTCAGCTGCTACTTGTCATCGGTGTGTAATAGTGTTAGTGCCGTGTCGCTATAATGGCGAAATGGGTAAAGGGAACTCCCCGCGTTAACAAACTTTTTGGGTTATTTGATGTATTTGAAGTTTCTTTTTCTCATTTTATAGCCGTTATCCAAGCTTTTTTTTTTACATACAATTCGTTTTGATTATTATCGTAACAGCATAGGTTGACAATTTGGTAAATACCAAGCTGGCGGTCGAATATTATTTGACAGCTAGCCGGCGTGTCAGACTGGCCAACATAATTACGAAAAACACTTATAAATTATACGAAATATTTTTGAGCACTTCGCCTCTGTTTTGCTTTATGGCCGCGCGGCGGTGTGGTTTTAACGCTATTATCAAGCTCTCAAAAAATGATTTTAAATCGTGGCGTTGTTTTTAGCTTAGTTTGTGAAGTTTTTCGCCGTAATAGTCCGTGTGAAGTATGACAAATTTACCAAAACAACGCAATGATTTCAACTCTTTTTTTGCGGACTTGATCATCGCAATAAATCACACATTATTATGAAGATCACTGATAAATTATGCGAAATACAATTTACTTCCTCGCTTCCATATTAATTATATATATAGGTACTACAATTAATTGTAAATTTGTCATTAAGCAGGCTTTGTTTATTTCCTTACTGATAAATTGTGCGAAATACATTTTAGTAAGAAAAAAATCGCCATCGTATATGAAATCGTAGACAAATAAAATGTTCCGAGCTCCGTTCCTTTATCCACATCTCCAGAACAGGTAGTTGCCAGGTGCAAGGAAATAAGCGGAAGAAGATTAGTTTTTCTTTACATAATTTCTACAGAGGTAGAAAAAATAGACAAACTATAATATATACAATACTGCTGTGTATTTCGGAAATAAATATAATGTTCGCATAATTTCTCAGTGATCTTCATAATAATGTGTGTATTATGCTGTCATCAAATCCGCAATAATAGATTCTAAATCATGGTATCGTGTTTAGCTACACTGAAATTTATAGCGGAAATGAACGCAACCTACTAAATGACAAATTTACCATTAATTATAGTGTTGTAGTTCCTATGTATTTAATGAATATGGAAGCGAGGAAGTTTGTTGTTTCTAGCATAAATAGTTACCTTTTTTTAAGGTGAGTGTAAGAGTTTACCAAACATTGTTTTACTACGTCTCACATCTGGAAAACTCTCCTTGTCGCTATATTTATTTTATTATGCACGCATGCTTTAAATCAGAGCTCATCAAACTTTTCAAGAAACGGGCAGGATATTTTTTTTAAAAACGACCCGAATGAAAAAATCTTATTGGAATCTTATTGGAAAGTATGTAAAATTAATATTCTGTGTGTATAAAGAATATGTTTATTAAAATCGGTGGCTGATTGAAAATCTTGGAGGGCCGGGATTCATCCCGCGGTAGTAGTTTGCTAATGATATATCAATCAAAAGGTCTGTCAAAAATTTGGTATGGCAACCCTATTTTTACCAACGAAATTGCGGCATTCACTGGTTTTTATATACACTTTGTATCTCCCCGTTATATTATATAAATAATAGTTTTTTTTTCCAGGTTCTTTCAATATGGAAGAAGATTATTATGATGGTATGTATAATATATTTTTTTGGTAAATATGTTTTACAACATGCTATGATAGTTGTTTCTAGGGCTGTGGAGTCGTGTAAAAAAAAGACGACTCCGAGGAGATTTTTCAATAATTTAATTTTATCTTATATAATGTTATATGTAATTATAATTATATGTATGTATTCCATCAGATCATCTTTAGTCAGCCAAGTATGAAATCTCAAAACTTTGTCGTATTTTGTTTGAATACACACCATTAAATATATTTTTCAAAAAAAATACGACTCCAACTCCGACTCCACAGCCCTGGTTGTTTCTCTATGAAAAATTTCTCTATGGGTCTAAAAACAACACC
>CM062824.1:10951539-11063026 GCA_031772345.1 Himalopsyche anomala | reverse complement strand
GCTGGTCCACGAGATGGACCAACATGCCATAGGGTATTCCACGTACTGCCAACCGTACGTCACGCCTTAATCGCAGAAGGTAGATGCTACATGGACTGGTCTTCTTTTAGAGTCAGAGACTTTACAGGAGCTACTATGTGCACAACGTGCTTCATGTATGGACACCCGAGTCGAATCTGCAAAGAACGACAAATGTGCTCTCACTGTGCGCTACATGACCACAAAGCTGAAGAGTGCCCTCGTTTGCGGGATTCTCCCAAATGCGCTACCTGCACAAGATACGGGAAACCCGCTCTTCATCAGACAGGTGACAAATTATGCCCCGCATACGTAGAATTCGTCAGAAGAACGCTCAACAGCATTGATTATGGCTGTTAGAATAAATATAGGGCAAGTCAACATTGGTAGGGGCCAAGCAGCCATGGCAGAACTACGTCAATGGAGTTGTCTAAACTCGATCGATATTCTTCTGATACAAGAACCGTTTTTATTAGATAAACACACTTCAGGGTTTGATAATAACACATTAGTTATAGAAAAACAATGCCCATCAGGTGACACGCTTGCATCAATCGTCGTTTTAAATCCGAAAATCCATGTTTTGCTAGTTTCGCATCTGTCGACAACAACCTGTGTTGTTGCTGAAATAAAACTAGATGGTTACTCGATTTTTGCAATATCCGCATACTTTAAATACTCAGACCCAATAAATATTCACCTGGCGCACTTAGACAAGGTATTGAGAACTCTTGGCGACGAAAAAATTATTATTGGAGCAGATGCCAATGCAGAGTCACCCATGTGGAGTCCACGAATCATAACAGCACAAAGACACGCATTATGTGGCCCCTCCGTCGAAGACTTCGTAAGTCAATTTGACCTGTCTATCTTAAACGACCGCCATCAACCGCCAACTTTTAACTCTACACTTGGTGTTGGCTATATTGACGTAACATTGGCGTCCCCTAAAATACTGCCTGACTGCAAAAAATGGGAAGTTCTAGAGGATGTCACTGGTAGCGACCACAATATTATTATTTTTAGTCTAGAAAATTTTACTAACGACATACCAAACATGGAATGCATCCCACGGCGGTTTAGAAAGTTTAAGCGAAACTGGAAATTTTTCAACACATTGTTACAAACACAGTTGAACGAATCAGCAAAAAGACTTGATGAAACTCCTCATCAAGTAGCTTTAATGTTGACAAATAGTGTGATTGACTGTGCAGATATAGCGATAGGAAGAACCAAACCGAAGCATTCGTCCTCGAATCCATGGTGGAACACCACATTAGATGAACTCAAAAGATGTAAAAACCGAGCTCGTAGAGCATATCAAAGAATGAGAAGAAAACTACCCTCACCATTTCTAGATACTTTTAAGAAAAGCTACATGTGTGCCTCTTCTCGGTTAAGAAATGCTATACTTTCCACCAAGGAGGCATGGAAAAGCTTTGTGCGAGAAGCAAGTTCAACCGATCCTTGGGGTGCTGTATACCAATCAATCTCAAACAAGAGAAGTACTTCAAGAGTCTTAAGTGGAATATTTAATTCAGGGAAGTTTACTATGACCGGCGAAAGCACTGCTAAAGCTTTCTTGGATTCCCTTATAGCTGAAGATGATCCAGATTCGGACTCAACAGAACATGCTAGAATCCGGAAATACGCATTTGATTTACCCAACACAATAGAAGATGATTCGCCACCAGTTACTAGAGAAGAGTTGAACCAGATCTTTAAAAATCTTAATGTTACTAAATCACCAGGCATCGACAGGATTGATGCTGAACTGTGCAAAAGAGCATGGGATATCGGACAGCATGAGTTCACATACCTTTACCAAAGTTGCTTAAGACAAGGTATTTTTCCTGATTGCTGGAAGTCTGGTATTCTGATCATCATTCCTAAGCGCTGTGAAAAACCACCAACCGACCCAAAAGCTTACCGTCCCTTAACCTTACTCCCAATCCTTGGTAAAGTTCTCGAAAAGGTTATATTTACTCGTCTTAATATGCACATTTCTTCAAACAAACCAATATCGTCAAATCAGTTTGGATTTAGGTCAAAGATCTCTGTAGATGATGCTATCAATCATTTACTCGGTGTGGTAGCGTCCTCGTCTTTCAAATATATCTTGGCTATTTCCCTTGACATATCAGGAGCATTTGACAATGCATGGTGGCCAATGATTTTAACAAAACTGAAACTGAGAAAGATTCCATCTGATCTATTTAAAATTATTGTAAGCTATTTTTCAAAACGAGAGATAATCATGTCAACCGGAAATTCTTCAATCCAAAGAAATATCACACGAGGTTGTCCTCAAGGATCGATTCTTGGACCACTTCTTTGGAATGTTTTATTCGATGATCTGTTAGACCTCCCTCTCCCTCAAAATACGCACATACAAGCATACGCTGATGATGCAATAATGCTTATTCATGGTAATAGTAGAAGCATTCTCGAAAATCTATCAACTGACTGTTTAAAGCAAGTTGCTGCATGGGGAGACTACAATAAACTACAATTTGCACCCCATAAAACATGTAGTATAATGCTTAAAGGGAAACTGACGCGAAAACCAATAGTTAAGTTTAATACAATCACAGTTCCAGTTCAGAGAACCTTGAGAAACCTCGGTGTGATATTAGATGAAAAAATATCTTTCTTGGACCACGTGAAAACGGCGATAGCTAATTCTAAGACAAGCTTCGAAAAGGCTGCACGTATGGCTAGGGTAAGTTGGGGGTTAACATTCCCTACGTCTCGGCTTTATTACAAGTCCATATTCCTCGGTATTGCGTGCCATGCTGCAAGTTGTTGGGCATATAGGTGTACCCAACGACAGGAAATATGTCAAATACTTCTTCGGGGACAACGGTTTCCCCTTCTTGCTATTTCCAAAGCTTACCGAACTTGCTCAACAGAATGTCTTCCCGTAATGCTGGGACTTACTCCATTGGATCTAGAGGTCCAAAGACGAGCTGCAATTCATCACCTTTTGCATGGGAAACCAGCGCAAATTGGTCTCACAACTCTTCACCCGTTGGATTCACAAGATTTTTTAAAAGTTAAAGTGAAAAAACTCTGCTCACTAACCGTTTTAACTAATTGGCAAAGTCGATGGTCAAAGTCCCTTCGTGGTAGAATTACCTATTTATTTTTCCCAGATATTGTTTTTCGTCAGAATGCAACCTGGCTCTCTCCGGATCACTGGACCTCACAATTTATCACCGGACACGGTGCGTTTAATGCCAAGCTACATAAATTTAAAATCAAACCTAACCCACACTGTCCTTGTGGTGACAGTAATCAAGATTCAGAGCATATTCTCTGGAATTGTTCGATTATGTCTGTTGAAAGAGGTATATTGTTTTCGTTATGTAGAAATAACCGTGATGGTCCTATCGGGCATCCAGATCTAGTTTCGTCTCCAGAAAATTTCGCTCACTTCAAGAAATTTGCTACTTCTTTTGGAGAAAAAGTTTACCTTCCCTGCCCCTCACCATTCAATCCTTAATCATATTATATCTGTTTCAAAATTAAAAGTTGTCTCATTAGTGCCATTAACTATCATTCTTGCTTATTATTATTTAATTTTTTTTTTTTACGTGTAGTTATACCAATTCAATGTATTTAATTAACCTTTATTAATATCTTTATATTTTTAATTATTATTATTGTTACCTATCAAATTGTGCCTAAAAACATGTATCTTAACTGTATCATTGAGGAGATATCGTCTTCGGTGTGATGCAGAAAGGAAAACAAGTTTATCGAATAAAAAAATAATAAAAAAATTGCTAAAATTATTTATTGAAGTCATTGCAATAAAAAATTTACAAACACATAATATGTTTAAAATTTGATGTACACATTTTTGCATTTGTCAAGTGAATGTAAAATATGTATAATATGTGTATCAATAAGATAATAAAATTATGTTTAAAGTACTGTGTATATCAATTTGCAATTTTAAATGTTTATATGCATGGTATTTCCTTTTAATATAATCAAAAATATCAGCACAATTATAATACAACACGATTTTCAAAATTAATAAGCCAAAATACGAATAAAATTATAAACTGCTTATATACATGAAAATTAAATACGTTTCTTGTTTTCATTTTGAAAAATATTTGGCATAATTGCCATAAAACATTCCACATTACAATAAAACAATGATTTTTCTATTAAAAATATTTAAATGTTTGGAGTATTCGGTGTGCGAAGTATTCTATATCCGGAAGGTTCTGTGTGCGGAAGATTCCGAGTCTGAAAGAATCGGTGTTCGGGGTATTCTTGGCCGGAGAGTTCGTGTTCGGGCTATTCCTGTTCGGAGTGTTCGTGTTCGGAAAAGTAATGTTCGGTAGAATCACCGAACCATAGATCAGGGATGGGATGAAATTGGGGTTTTTTTTTTTAGTGGTACACATTTTATTTTTATAAATGAAATTTATAATAATGGTCAAAAGTTAATAATACAACTTATTCTACATTATATACTCTATTATAGTCTCTTGGGAATACGACTGTAGAAATAATGAAATATATTTGTTGACGATGGTATTATATAGGAGCTAAAAGGAGTGATTTTTTGTTGAGTCTAATTTTAAAGAGTTACTATGTTATTGTTTTACCGCCTCAGCCAGAAATTTTATTTTTAAAAAAGTCATGACTTTTATAAATCTCTATATACATATCAACTGTGGAAAGGAAAAAGGACGTAACCCTCAATTTTCCAAAACAAATTTTACACTATAGACGGGACCGTGTAATTGGGGGTAGTGTAATTGGGAGTGTGAATCTTGTACAAAATTAGGGATTTTGTTTTTTAAATGTTTTTTTTTAATAATATATTTTTAATAATATATTTTTAATAATTTATTTTTAATAATATATTTTTAATAATATATTTTTAATTATATATTTTTAATTTATACAATTTTTAAAACACTCCACGGGCCGGATGGAACTTCATCACGGGTTAGATCCGGCCGCCATTTGCCTAGGCCTAATATAGATGGTTGAAAGTAGAATACATACTCGTAACCCAGAATCGTGTTAAAGTTTAAAATTCGTAACTACAGTGGAACCCCGATCTACCGTTCTCGCATTGTTCGTTTTCCCGCATGGATCATTCATTTTTCATAGTCCCGGCCAAACACCCGTAAGAACAATGTAAAAGAATCTCGCATTAATCGTTCCCCGATTTAACGTTTTCATCGATCTATCGTTTAAATATTTTGGTCCCGTCACGAATATTATCCCGATGGACCGTTTTTGTTGAATATTTTTCATTTATAGTTCTGCGTTTTTTTTTTCAGTGGAACCCTGATCTACTGTTCTCACTATATTCGTTTTTTTGCATGGATCGTTTATTTTTTACTTGACCAAGACCCTGTCATAACAATATTTAATAATTCTACGTTTATCATTCCCTGATTTACCGATTTCCTCAATCTATCATCTAAATATTATCGTCCCGTCCCAATTATTATCCTGATTGAACGTTTTGTAGAATATTTTTTTTCGCTCAAATAGTTTTACATCGCATTTACTTACATAAATAAGTAAGTTTTTTGAAAATTAAACATTTTTAAAAATATTATTTGAATATTTCCCGCATTATCGGTTTCCCGCATTATTCGTTCATTTATTACGGTCCCTTGGAAATCGTAGAATCGAGGTTCCACTGTATATTATATCATTAAGTATATTTTTATCAATTACTTTTATGGTGATAAATATAATTTTGATTGCTATCTATACATCAAATTCTGGGGCCGGTGGAGCCGTGCTCCAATATCCCTCATCTGGTGTATTTTGATGCTTTATTTCTTGGATTTACCTGGGCGTAGGTGTGCGCGTGGTCTTTGGTTTTTGTGGTGGCATTAGTTCTCATTCGTAGGCATTACAGGTGTGACACTGGTGGTTGATGCAGTGACTTTGAGCTGCAATTTATTGGGGTTATACTTAACTGATCAGTTAACATTTGTTTTGATTTATATATTGTTTTTTTTTTGTAAAATATATAATTATTCGATTTTTATAATTATTATATTAATCTTTTTCCCTCTTTTTTTTTTTGTTATTTACCCTTGAGAGGAGGTCAAACCAACATTGTCTGCGGCGGTCTTTCAGGTTTTGGAGATCGGTGTTTATAAATATATTACTATTTTCTAATAAATAAGATTGTTTCACTATTTCATCAGTGTTCTTTTAGATTTCTAATATTTTCAATACTTGTAATTTTATTCAGTTTTAATGTTTCTCGTACATATGTGGAATAGTAAAATAAAAAGTATTGAAAATAATACACGTGTAAAAAATAATTATTATATTCATTCTATATTTACGTTAGAGTTATCAATTTGATCTCATCCTGTTTTTTCCCCGGCACACTGTCAAGTTTACTCAGACTTTTTTTTGGGAACACTGTTAATGTCATGATAATTTGCTGAAAATTTACTGCACAGAGAAGTGGATGGTCGGCACATATAATATTAAATTAGAGGGAACGTTGCTCCTGACTATTGATATCATTGGCGGATCCAGAAATTGTCCAAGGAGGGGGCCATTCAATTCGAAAATAAACATCATAAAAAGATAATACATTAAAAAATATATCTATATTAAAGTAGTCAATACATAATTAAGTATGTATTCTATAAAACATCGTAAACTGAACAATTAATGATCCCATTTCACAATAAAGTTTTAATAAAGTAGAAAAATGAAGGGAAAAAATCTCCTCAGGGGGGGGCCATGGCCCCCATGCCCCCCATGGCCCCCCCCTGGAACCGCCAATGATTGATATAGACTCCTAATGAAGTTTATCTTAACAGTATTTCTAAGAACTACTCTTTACTCTGTAGCTCAACCTTTTTTCAAAATAGTAGGGATCAAAGCATACAGTTAGAACAGGAAATGCGGTTAGCCAATTGCTATTACTACATCCTTTTTTAAGCCAGATCACCATAAATATACTTTGATTAGTATTATACATTAATTTAATAAAAATAAATAGAATTTATGCTTGAATATCTTTTTTCAGGTCACGGAAGAATTAGGTATGCACAACCCCAAACAAATCACAATAACACCCCAAACCGTCGTCGCCCATTAAACGCCAACAATCAACAAAGAAGAGGTGGCCCAGGCGGCGTGCAGAATAATCAAAATCGGCTTCAATATGGTTGGGCACAACTTGATGCATCGTATGGCATGGTCAACACTGCTGCCGGTGGTGCATCACATAACAGGAGAGGTGTACCGAGAAGATTTAACAGTGAAAATAGAAGAAGCGAAGGAGCTATTCACGATGGAAGAAACGATAACCGAAATCAAAATATTGGAAAAGGATTTCCTCCCAATAGATCGCCGAATCATCAAAATGTGAATCGATCACGATACGCTGATGCGCACCATAGCAGAGGTGTTTCCGCAGATAACTCGCCTCCTAGAGATACTAGGAGGCAAAACAAAACGGACACGCCTCAACGCGAGTGGAAACCTGGTTATGGATATAAAAAGTTACTTGAAATCTCTACAATGGATTCCAACGATATACTTTTGCATTTTAATAATGACAGTCGTAACTTCGCAGCTCTGCTCAATGATGACCTCAAACCAGACATCATCGTTTTGGCTGTGAAGTGTATATCGTCTGTGTGCACCACCGCTTTTGATGGAAGCAAACTCAATATTCTGTTGAGTATTAGCAATTCAAACTTTTTAAATGTATTGGAAAAATATGTTACGAATTTGCCTTATGAGACTCACTCTTCCAAAGAGAGAAACAAACTTCTCTGGGGGAATATGGACTCGTTTTGGAACAACGTATTTCAGATGTGCAACGGCATAATGGATCTGTTGCCCAGTAAGGCTGTCGATTGTCTTCCTAAATTTATTGACATGGTAGAATTCACCATTCAAAGATTAGGACAACCAGTTATATCTTGTGCAGTTCAAGATATGTTTAAAAGATCTAAGGAGAAGTTTTTGATTTGTATAGAAAAGGCCAACCAGAAACAGGTAAGAATTAATAATTGTTTACTTCATTCCAAAGCCATTTCACTGTTTTAAGCATATACCGAGGCTGTACTGAAGGCATATAACTAACTATAACTAAAAAATTAAAAAATTAAATTTGTGATCAAAAGATTAGGTATTGTTGAGTGATATTTACCCAGGACCGGCTCGTGGCGTATGCAAAGAGTACTGCGCACACTGGCGCTGCACTAAAGTTTTAGCACTATCCATTCACTTAGATACAGTTTTTTGAGGCGCAAAAATCCTCAAGCCGGTCCTGTATTTATCAGTGGCGGTCGGTGACTTTTCAACACAGGGATCCATCTGATAAAAATGACCAATCTATTCTTTGAAATTCTATTTTATTCCTCACTCGTTTGCGGGAAATTCTTTGATAAACATACAGTCAATCCTCTTTTTATGCGGCTTTTTTTTGCGCGATTTCGAAGTTATGCGGTTTTTTAGAAGTGCAATTTTTTAAAAAATGTACTATATTAACACTCAAGCAACCGGCAATTTCGCACATGCAGCCGGATTAGCGCGTTTTTTCTTTAAAAAATCATATCTTTTTATTTAATCGACACATATCTTTAAAACAAAATAAACAATCGATAAAAATGCATAATTTCACTGATGTTGACATCATTGAAAAGAACCGAAAATAATAAAAATTTGACACGCGTAATTAAAGTAAATGCCCATAAACATGTGAAGGAATAAATTTTAACTCTTAATTGTTTGATTTTTACGGCATCCAGAAAATCTCAAACTGTGTAACATTTGTTTGCGTTGACGTATTATATGTACTTGTTTAACGAAATCATTTTTCAAAATACATATGATTAAAACTATATATTAACAACACTGTCACTTTTACTTATAAATTACGCAATAAATCGATTAAATTTTCATGTATGGCATGCATGACGCATTCACCCATTGTCTTGCAAGCCAACCCAATATTTAGCAAGTTGCAATAAAAAACGTTTAAAATTTATTTTGCCAATGAGTTTAACTTGGCGAACACAAAAAAAATGATTAAACATATCACAAATAAATAAAAAAACGACACTTTATTTTCGTTTTTACATAGACAATAAATATTTTTAAAGAAAAAAATGCAAAAATTGAAATATTTTTTTAAATTATCTCTTTAATCACATAACTTATACAACAAAAACATTTTTTTAAATTTTTAAACACTGAATGTAATAAAATAAGAGCAGAAAATATACCGCGATCACAGAAACGAGAATTTGTTGTCTTTGACCAACACAAATGCACTAAAATATATTTAAATAATATTACAGAATATAAAACGAACAGCAGTATGTTTTTTAAGTCTAATAAAAGTAAAAGTCAACTCATAAAATATTTTAGTTTTAAGTATTCTAAAGCAAAAAATTTTTTTTTTCAAGTCATTTTCACCCATAAATAATAAGGTAAATCGACACAAAAAAAATACACATACGCAGTAAACCCTCTTGAGTAGCATAAAAAAACAAAATCCCGAAATAAATTATTTTTGCCTTAACGGATACCGATTACACGCCCACGTGTGTAAAACCGCGCTAGCGCGGGACCGGGGTTTAACGGATAACGACTATTTCCGCGTGAGTGCGGGGCCGGGGTCTTGAGTGTTAACGTACAAAATATTTCACCAAGAGCACCTATTGTTGGATTTTTGATATAATAGAGAATTAACACTAACCAACATTTGGAAAAAATATGATTTTGTTCTGTTTAATTAAATCGTGTTGCATCTGCCATTGCTGAATTAAGTCCATGTACTTGGGTGTGTTATAGTGGATGAAACCATTGAAACATCGGCAATATCAGCTGAAATTATTTGGCACAAGAGGGGTTTGATACATTTAGCGAAAATGAAAGCGACGGATTACTTATGGATACTGCTATAAGTGACGATGATGTCACTAATTTATCTTTAATTTAATTGCCAAAGAACCAGAAAATGATGACGAAGTGGAAGAAATTACAGTTCCCACACTGTAAAAATAATTCAAGAAGATGTCCAACTTTGCAGTAAATTAGAAAACATTTCATTCTAAATTATGCAAATTCTGAATGGGCATTTTAGTTTCAACGAGAGCTTAAAAATTGTATTTATGGGTATAACGAACTGTATAAACAATTAATCATCGACAAAAGAAAATCCGAACAAACTCTGGTCATTTATTTCATTGTTAGAAAAAAATAACACGGAACGATAGTGATGCTTAAAGAACCATCGTCTTTTGAAATTGATGCGCATACTATCTCTTCTAAAAAATAGAGTGATTTCGAACAACATGCAAAACCCACCTAGCATTGTCATAAAGTGATGATAGTTTTACTTTAAATTTTTAGTGAAGTAAAACAATAAGCAACAATTTTATTCTAAATAAAAAATATTTTTAGCACAATTTTTTTTCAAGTTTTTCTCCTAATTTTCATTAACTTTTTCATGCATGTATTTTAACTCCTATTTCAAAGTTATGCTGATTTAAAATATTATGGAACGTATCCCCACTTTTTCTATGGAAATCAAGACTTTTTTTGTGCGATTCTGGGTATATTTCAACTCGCTGTTTCAACGTTATGCGGATTTTAAAATTCATGGAACGCATCCCCACTTTTTGTATGGAAATCAAGTCTTTTTTGTGGGATTTTTTTTATGTGATGTTTCTTGAAACGCATCTACATCTTCAATGTTACCATTATCATACGTAGGTTGATATTAACCATTGAAGTTATTTTGTACATGCGATTGATTTTTATTGCAGGATGAAATCAAGGAAGGAAGAGCTCATTCCAAGAGACCGGATGCTCCTCCGCCTGATGACTTTAGAGAAATAGAAATCATGCCGACCGTAGAAGAACTGACGGTTAACCAGAAACCGTACCTGAGGGCTAACATTATCGACGGTGCATACGAAAACGTGGATCACTACCTCGATGTACAATTTCGTCTGTTGAGAGAAGATTTTATCTGCCCTTTGAGGAAAGGTATCATCGGCTACCTGGATAATCCTGCAGCAAAACGGTTTGAAAATATAAGGTAAATATATTTCCATTTCAACCCATAAATTACTGGCCGCCCACTTTCTCCCGAGTGGTGCGTTGCTTATTATCTTTTGCCAGGCTTTTTCGTTATGTATGGATACTACATATATAATAGGTAATCCAGATGAAAATATAATTTTTTTCATACTGACATTTGATCATCCGTTGCGTCTTAACAATCGTTCTGATAATACGTAATACTTATTGCATAACCCATCGGTCAAATAACATCTGGAAAACGTTTCATTGCACAATTTATTTTTCAAACCTTCTTTCAAGTTGGTGGATTTTTGGCCGAACAAGCAATTTATACAAAGTAAAATAATGCAACGACTGCAACATTAAGTAAATTTGTGATACGCTCGGAAAATCTCTAACGATTCGTATAAGCCAGAGGTGGCTTAAAAAAATTGAAAGTGGAAATTTTAGTTGAGCAAATAAAGCTCAAAGTGAAAGTGGAAGTGGATAACGATGTACTGGATGCTGAATTTGAATCAAATCCCGCACAAACTATACAAGAATTAACAGACAAACTCGGATATGTCCGGAGTAAGAACACATGATGAACATGGATGAAAACGGCGTGTCAGGTATTGCACAACAAAACTGGCGAAATCAGGGCTGTGTGCGTGACCTCAAAAATCAATTATGAACTTAGTTGGCAATTGAGTCTCCACCCACCTTATTCTTCTCCTAAAAAACGAAATTTTCGACCGAATGACCTAATAATTATATCATTAGTGATATCAATTTAACAGCTTCACGACCGTAGACGCGTATTTGAGTCTGGAAAACAAAGGTTGCTGGCCGGCGGACACATATATGCGTATAGGCGAAGTATCTGGAAGCTAAGAAAATTAAATTTTGTAAAGATATCTCAATTTGCTTACAAATTATAGTGAATTTAGTAAAATTACAATTTTTGCGAATTTTTCGCAAAATTGCCTGGCCGCCAGGTGAAATTTTATAAAAAAAACGTGCGATTGTTAAGCTGTTAAGTTTATTATTCGTTTGAATGAAACTAAATGTAAATATTTGGAAAACATGCAGTTATTTAGTACCATATGCCCACAGATAAAGTCAACAAAGAACTAGGCCCGCATTGGAAGTAAAATCTTGCAGATAAATCTGAAAATAATTATCTTTGAATATATAATATTGTATAATTTATTTATCTATCTTGGAACTATCTGGAAATTATTTATCTAACATGGCATATCGACCAATTCTGGATAGTATACTCACATTTTCTTTTTTAAAATATATTTTCTTTTATACTTCCACGGTGGTTGTCGTCACCATATATTACAATGTCCCCTAATTGCACCAGCGAGTGAATTTTTTTTTTAGTAGATCATATACATTTTAAAATAATATTTACTGAAAAGCATTTGTTTTTTTCCTTGATAGTAGATATTTTGTTTTAACCAGAAGCTATTTAGTTTATTTACTATGCATTATTTATAAAATATAGCTGATGGTAAACCACTGATTATTAAATGTCTGCCTGCATACTTTTAATGTCCCATTAATTACAAATCCGTATTCAAATTGAATCATTTCAGGGTTTATAAGAATGTCCTCCTCAATGGATTGACAGTAATGCGAGGAGGAGGCATGGGAATGGTCGTTGTCTTCAAACAGAACTCGGGCAACGAGAGTGCAAAGAAAAAAAAGTCCGAAAGTAAGAAGAGCATGGTCAATGCCAAAAGGTTTATGTTCGGCTCTCTTGTCTGCTTCACTGATGACGAATTCAAAACAATATTTTTTGCCACCGTCAGCGATAGGGACAAGATTGCAGATGGAGAGGTATGCTTCTAAAACATTGTCAACATTAATCCGATGCATTAGCTCTCCGATGTACTGGAATATTATTTATATTTATATACTCGATTGAACAATTAAAGTTCATGTGCTCAATGTATCCAGCATCAACCGTTTTATCATACTATTATTGCTTGGTGTTGGAGGTCTGCACAGGCCCGGGCCTGGCCCTCGAGCACCACTCGGCCTGGCCCGCGACCGGGTTCGGGTGGGCAAGGAATTTATTTCTTCAGAAAAATATTTTTGTGTCATAAGTCAGCCATGCGGTAATATTATTCGTAACGTAAGCAATAGAGAATCATATTGTTCATCAATAATAGAGCAATATGAATCAATTTGTAAAAAACTGTAATTTGTGGGTTTTTTCGGGTTGAGGAATATAAACCTGGGGTTCAGGTAACAAGTGTGGTTTAGACTCAGGCTCGGACCGGGTAATTTTTGTAAAATTTCGGCTTGTGCAGACCTCTTGGTGCATTATTAATGATAACAACATCCTGCATCATTAGCTGCTTTGAATTCCTTGGACGTCTTATTAACTCGATGGCTGCCACAGATGAGATATCTCGTAAAATTTTTCGTGATCAACACGCCAGAGACGAGTTATCTCGTCAATAACTAATTAAATTCATAGTTGCATTAAATTAATAGTTGATTTTAGCCAGCGTGCTAGGTAATCTATATATTAATAGTCGATAATGTCCATATGATTGTCCACGATTGCCCCTCCCCCTGCCGATAAGGTCAATGTCAAATTTAGATTTTTTAAATTTGAGACCTAAGACATGGGTTTGTGGTGTCAATTTACCTCGAGTGACTCGAGTGACTCGATTGACTCACAATACAAAAATTCTGCTGTAATAACAAATATTATTTTTTAAATTAAAAAATTGAAAAAAAAATGTTAAATAATTTAATGCCTCAATCTTAGCTATTGTGTTAACTTGTATAACATAATGGTATGACGTTTATTGAATATTTTTCAGATAACTGTTACAATGGATGAATATTTTGATGCGGTCCAATTAAACAATACCAAGTTTTTGATGGTCGAGAGTGAAGTTTACTTCTTACCATATTATTATGTGTTGAAAGCTTTGCAACGGCCCAGTTTGGCGAATTTCTTTCCAATGGAGAAATATATTGTCAATGTTGACGTAAGTATTAAATTTCAAATGATGAAAATGGACAGTAGTTTTGTAATTTTACTGGACTTATCCGGTTAGTGAGTATCTTCAATAAATGCTAATACATGATAATACATCAGCGTAAAATGGGAAATAAATTATTGCTAGGGGTAAAAACGTGCCATCACATCATTTCATAGGAAGGGTTCAGTGTGAAAGTTTTATCTCATTTGACTGATCTTTTTTTAAAGCTCGTGCATTTTAGCGTTGACTTGTTATCATTTTTCCACGTGGACTCCGGTTGAGAAACGCTTATCTAGAGAACTGGAAGTAGTCTGATAATTTATTATAATATCTGAATAGGCATCATAAATTACTAACCGCATTTGAGAAATTCATTTTTCGAACATAATTTAAAAAATTCTTCTGTAAAATTTATAAATTGTCTGACTACTAGAGCACATCACAAATAAATAAGTAGATTTTTTTTAAGAATAAAACATTTATTTTGGCATTATTTGAAGATTTTCTGCATTATCGGTTTCTCGCATTGTTCGTTTGTTTATAATGATCCCTTGAAAAACGTTGAGTTGAGGGGTTTCACTGTCCAATTAAAAAATAATCAAAACTCTAAATGGAATCTATTCATTATAGTAATCAAATTATTTGAACGTGATCGGTTAACTATTGTATTTATAAATGGAAGACAAAACGGGGCATTGTTTCTGCATGCAGAGTAAGAGAGTTAAAGGTTTAAACAGCTCTTTCCTCCAAAAAATTGTTTAAACAGCAGTGTTTAACAAATTTTCTAACAAAATTATATCCATCGTATAGGGATCATCTATTATTGTCGAATTTTATAAATATCTCAATGATAAATATTTACATATTTTTTTGCTTTTGTTAAATAATTGACATGTTATACAATGCTGTTTTCAACAACCCGAGACTGCTTCTTTTCAACTTACTAATCTGCTGTTAAATAATTAATAGCAAAATTATTTACTAGTAAAGTTAAAACAGATTAATCAATTATTTTTTAATATTATTTCAGCCTAATGTACATCATCCGAAATATCTCAACGCTACGAGTAGATACAGGATTTGCAATGGTGCATTTGTACCTATTTTACATGAACAATTATGGCCGCATGTTGATGATGTAGGCTTGGATGAAACCCAATATGCCGCTTATAAAATGGCATTGACGAAAGAGTTTGTCACTATTCAAGGACCCCCCGGAACGGGGAAAACGTTTGTCGGTCTCAAAGTTGCCAAAACTCTCCTCCAGAATGAGGCGTCGTTGGGGACACCCATATTAGTGGTGTGTTACACGAATCATGCCCTAGATCAGTTCTTAGAGGGGCTTTTGGAGGTGACTGACAATCTCGTGCGCATCGGCGGTCAGTCTAAAAATGAGACACTTGAGGAATTTAATTTACAATATTTACGAAGGCAACAGAAGAAACAAAGATTTAAAGGAGAATTTTATAAACTGACACAAAATGTGGGCAAATTGCGACACAGGATAAATTTGATTCAATCTCGTGTGATCGTGGATCTTGCTAAATTCAACTATGCTTTAGACATCGATATAGTTCAGTTTTTAAAGCCGTTCAATATAGGAAATAACAGATTTTCTGTTGTGAATTGGTTGTTGATGTCTGATATGGTTCAAGATGTAGTTAACCTCAAAATCAATTATGAAGAATCTAAATTTTGTATCGATGATGAATCTGATGATGGCTTCATTGACTCCGACAGCGAAGATGACCGGCGAAGGCGTCTAGATTTAGAAGATGAAGATTTTCAAATTCCTGATGTTAGGAACGTAAATTTCTTTTCCGCGAAAACATTGGCCGACGAGATAAAGCAAACATTAAATATAGTTAAAACCAGCACAAACGGTGATGATATAGACCGAGCCAATATGCAAGCTGCGATTCTAAGAAATCAAATGGATTTTTTGACGGTTAGTTTTTGATACTCCTCAGTGTGCAAGCAATTTTCAACTGTTTTTATTTTTTTTCCAACTACTATCGCTTGATCACTAACCCTCACACTTCCTTGCATGAACTAGGTCTCAAATTTCCACCTTTATGTGGATATTGTATTATATAACAATTTAAAATTTTTAAGATTGATCATCTAATCGTTGTGTTACTACATTTGACGTGTTTTACCGCTTGCCACCTGTGACACCTTGTTTGAGCAGGTATTGTTTTTGAACCTTTGTTAGAGTTTGCTCTGTACGTTGTTTAGACATGCTGTCTTTACTTTGCAAAGTACTGAATTGCATCTCTAGCAGCCATAAGAAAAGCGCAGTGAGCAACTGTCTGATTTCGATCCAAACCAATACCAACACTTTCTCTGTATAATTGAATAGACTTGTACAGACTGCTTAAATCTCGAGTAAATTTGCAATTAATAAGGCTCAAAACTTCTAATTCATGATTCTTTAGTGTCCGCGCTCTCTGGGACTACTGTTGTGAAAAAATAAAAGGTGATCTATATCTGAAATATAGACTGTACCATAATTAACCTTTAGACTTTTTTTTAACATGGCAATCGTTACTCTTTTTCTAATGAATATGTTTAAGATCTAATGTACCATAATTACCAATACTGTATTTCGTAATATTAAATGTTGCGATATTTTTCCCCTAAATTGGGTCACAGATGAAAAAGGTTGAGAAACGCTGATATAAATAATCTAAATTTACGAAAAAGCCTAACTTAATAAACGAAAACTCTGGTGAATCAAATTGCTATGGGCATAGTCACCGCACCGATACTACAATATTTTTTATATAATCACAAAGATATGGGTAATTTAAAAAAAAAAATTCCTCTTCAGATGCAGCTAAGCAAGCCGAAGTCTGCGAATTATATTTTCTGCGATCCAGAAATTCATACTGCTTCAAGCTTTAATGTCGAACAGCGATGGGGACTCTACTGGCAGTGGATTCAACCAATTCTGCAGTCACTCAACGAGGATTTCTTTAAACAAATGGTATTGACCTATTTTTCATTTCATTTTCTTTACACACTGAATCTTGGGCACAAATCTAAGACTTCAAGTAAACTGAGCTTTGATTCATTCATTTGAGACTTATCAATGCTGAACAAAAATACATGTCTTGCATTTCAATTAACACATTGACGCCGGGGAACACGGAATCCACGTGATCAATGAACTTTGTGTTGGAGCGGGAGACGTGGATTCTGCGTGATACAACATTGCTTGCGTTTATTATTTATAACATTTTGAATATATTTTCTTTATCACTTTTTTTTTTCAGTAGCTACCTATTGATATATAGAACCATTTTTTTGTGAGGGATAACTGTCGACTCAAAATATAACACTTTATTTGTCTTTATAATTTATGGCTCTATCTTCTACTGGGGTCTTTAGATATCGGAGACAAATAATAATATTTTGTTTTGAAATGGATACCCATGTGGCGGCATATGGATACCATTCCAACTATCAATGGTCACATGTTATTCAAACGTTTGTAAAATAATTAAAACAATAATAAAACATAAACTGAATTATAAATTATAATTGGTTGTGCATACTGATAGATGCTGTACCCCATGTCATATTTTTTTGTATATTTATAGATTTTCAATATTTCATAGCTTCAAGTATGCGTAAGTATTTTGAGAATCGAATCTCACAAAAAAAAAACTTTTTTTTATATAAAAGGTTGAAAGCCCCTGTTCATAAAATATTTAAATTTTGTGATTTTCAGTATTTCATAACTTTAAGTGAAGAAAAATATTTTATTTCTTCCTAAATGTTTAGTTTTCAACCTTTTTAGATTTTTGTGCATAAAAATATTGACAACCCTGTCTTAAAATCTTTTTACGGTAATTGAAAAAGTTTGAAATATTGTTGGGTACCTATATTTAAATTTAAAGGTTATGTTCAATTGTAATATAAGCTTAAAAGTTATGTTCAATTTATGAAATCTATTGTTTTAATCCATTTTTTAGCAAATCGGCTCTGCCCCAGGGGGTATTTTGCAGCGATTTTTCCCCGGCGTCAATGTGTTAAAATTATATTCTTTGTGATTTACTTTGTTCTCTACCTGCTTTATGCCATTGATACAGCCTTATTAAGCGTGATTTGTGACTATTTTAATATTGCAATAGAGGCGAACAAGACATTCTCCTTCGCTGCAAAGTAAAGGTCCATGTCTGTTTGGAAAAGGGCAGGTCAATATTTAATTCAGATTTCTCCGTCACAGAATCAACATTTTTTCACTTATTGTTGAATAATATAAATAATAATTGTGATTTAATATTTCTGATAACAGTGGTTTTATTGATTGAATTAGCATTCAATTGGTACTACTCCATTATAACAAACTGAAAATATCAAAGAAGTTCCACCAGTGGCGGTTTGTGACATAAATTCTTGGGTGGGCTAAAAAAAGTTTAGCATTGTATACTATCTACGAAATTGTGCATGTTTCCACTTCACCTTATACATTATGGTCATGTTTAGTTCTCATTATATTTAAATGGAAGACCATATGCATGGAGGTATTGCACTCAAAGCGTTAACTGGATTTTAGTGACAGTTATCCCCGAAAGGCCTATATGCACTTGTTAGAAGTCATGCATGTCTAAGAATACGTTGTTATCAAAAATAACAAAAAGCGCTTTTCAGCAAGCAAAAAAATAAAATAAATATTACAAAAAAGTAAATAAATTCATTCAAAAATAAAATAAAATATCACTTAATTCAGCCAAAATAAAAGTTGAAAATATTGAAAATTACGCACTAAAAGATAATGTCTTTTACTTAAATACTCAGCCTGACGATTTTTTTGAGAAGCAAAGTCAACAATTACTTTATCATTAAAATTTGGAACGTTCATAATATATTCTTTCTCTATTGATAAAACGGCTAGTGAATTTAAACGCGATTGACCCATCGTCCCGGATTTAAAAGTTTTTACATATTTAAGCGTACTAAAGCACCTTTCCGACTCGGCGATTGTTACCGGGGTTGTTGGCACTATTGCGACAATCTTTTTCGTCTCAAAAAAATCTAAATTATTTTCAACTAAAAATTTATAAAATTCAGAAACTGATGTTAATTTTTGAAAAAATTCGTTATTATAGATTGAAGTCAGTTCTGTTTTTAGTAAAACGACGTCAATAAAACTAAAGTAACTATTTAAAAACGTTAAATTTTTTTCAATGGAACAGTAGTTCTATAAGCAACGAAGTTTTTAGGATTGACAATATCAAACGCGGTAATAGGCTCATATTTAGAAAACCTAGCTTTTATCTGATAAGTAATAATATCGCAAATTTCTACCACAATTATATCAAGCGAAGATCAAGTCGTCCGGAATCTTTTTAAAAAAAAAAAAAAATGTTAATAATTTATCCGCCACGTATCCGCCTGTGCAATCCCGGGATTGCAAAATTTTATAAAAAATATCGACGTGCGCAAATATTTTATAAAAAATGTCTAAAAAATAAATAAACTCTTTGTCTTTAACCCTTCCAAAAAAAGCACAAGCTCCTGAGCTGTGTATCCGTTACACATCAGGCAAACGGGAGTGAATCATGACAATTATATAACACTACTACAGCAATACTACATATAATTGCCACAATTCACTCCTGTTCGCCTGATGTGTAACGGATACACAGCTCAGGAGTTTATGCTTTTTTGCATAGTAAGGGAAGGGTTAAGCAATCGCAAAAGTCCATTGGCTTCCCGGGTGGTTAGGTCGTCCCATTTTTCAATTTGTATAATTTCAAACGCTTTTACTAAATTATCATTATTTTCATAAACCAATTGTATGACGCGTGATTTAAAATTCCATCGAGTTTCTACAGTTCTAGGCAGACCTTTTTTTTGACACGTCGTGAAGTAAATTTTTATGTTTAGAAGAACCCGAAAAAAGAGTTGAAAATCCCGATAAATTCGCGAAAAAAATTCTAACCTCCCTCACCGACGAACATGCAGTTTTCAAAACTAGATTTAAAATATGCGCGTAACAATGAACAAAATGTGCGTACTGATAGTCTTGCCTTATTGTTGTTTGAACACCGCCCTTTTATCCGCTCATCACGGCAGCCCCGTCATAAGTTTGTGCAATTAATTTATCTCTTAGTGCGTAAATTTCAATTGAACTGCGAATTACTTCAGCCAATCCTTTTGCCGACATGTCCTGGATGTCAAAAAATCCCAGAAATCGCTCTACTGGGGTATTATTTTTAATGTACCGTAAAATTATAACTAATTGCGATTTATTAGACACATCAGTTGTTTCATCGGCCTGTAGTGCTACAAAGTGTGTATTGGAAACTTCGTTTTTTATAAGCTCTAAATACACGTTGATACTCATTAAAATTTCGTTTTGAATTACTTTAGATGTATTTTGTACAACCGTCGCCATTTTCATATAGTCGTCAAAAACGGAATCAATTTGTCTTGTAAAGGAAACAAGACCAGCATTACTTGATCCTTTACTTTTGTCATGAACTCGGAGAGCCAAGTTATGGCCTCCACAAAATTTTAAAATATCAATTAATCTACTTAGTATCATGTGGGTTTTTTGTGACCATTTCGTTATGTCTGCAAACCGATGCAGCATATCCGCTATCAATTGCACTCATAATATTGACTTTATTAAAAATTTTAAAATCAAACGTGGATTGAAGATGTTGAGTACTATTTTCATGGTTTTTTTTTATATCGTCGGGCAAGTGCTTTATGTCAGAAAAACCGTTATTAGCCCAAACACTGTCGCCTTTAAATAATACGCAGTAAAAACAATACAGTACATTTTTTAAAATGCTCACGGTAAGCCAAGGTTTTTTTGAGAACCATTCTATATTAAATTTCCTATTTTGCTTATGGCTTTTCAAAACTAAATTAAATTCGGATGGCTGGTTTGGTCCTAGTCTCTTAATTTCTATTTTATCTTCCAGCGAAGCCAAATGAAATGGATGCTCTAACAAATAATCTATGCAATTCATTCTAATTTATTTATACTACGATACAGGGATTAGTCTACAAGTAAATTAACAAATGCTACGACACTACTGCGAAGCATAAATTACTATATAATAAAATCAATGCTAATGTTAGTAAGAAATAATAGAATAATAATATGGGATCTTAAATTTGTCTCTTTCAAAGTGAAATAACAAGTACAAAAAGCAATACAGAGCTGTCACTGAGAGTCAATACCTGTCACTTTCATACAATACAACGATATTGGTATTTGTGTTTAAATGTATGAGTATGCGTCATGGGCAGATTCAATTTAGCCCCCAACGAATGACAGAAGCTTGATAATTTGAGCACAGTCGTGTGCGTTTAGATGACGTTTCCGTAAATACAAAAAATCTAATCGTGCTTGATTGCGCCCCAGTGTAAAGAAAGAACTCAGGCTAAAGCATTAACAGCCCGAGCCAGAGAGTATTAATACATAGGTGTCGCCAGACTGACGTCACGTTGCCTGTTCTCTATGAAGTGTGTATAGGGTTATTGCTTTTGTTTATGCCGGCTTGGTTTAAAATTGTAATACAAAACACAATCGAGAGTATTATTGTAGGTAGACAAAGCATTGTCTTATATTGATAGAGGAAAATCAAAACAAAGATATTGTATTAATTTGGGAAAGGTTAGTTACGCTTATAAATGTATTTATTTTGTTTAGCGGCCGAATTGCTGTTCATTTTTATTCAGCCATCTAAAGTTTTGGGTGAAAAATGCAGGTCGGGCTTAGCCCACCTAGCCCAGTATCTAGAACCGCCACTGAGTTCCACTAACATTACAGAAATAGCTGTGAACCAACTATTATAATTCTTGTTAAATTTGAATTGTTCAAATATTTTACACTCCCACACGTTTTGTCAGTTAGGACTAGGGTTGCTTTTTATAGTCTTCAGGCATCCAATTGCATGGATGAAACGCATAACGTGAACGAAACTTGAAAAATTCAAATTTAATAAGATTAAATCTTCAATTGTAGAATTCTTGTACTAAATACTTATTTTTATTATATTCAGAATATATTTCATAAGTTTGTCACCAGTAGTTTATTATAATTTTTATTTTTGGTGATCTTATAAATTATTTTCAGATACCCTACAAGCGAGCCAAAGACAATTATGATGAGCTGCTCTTGGTTAATGATAGAGAAATCTTGATGAATGCTGAAGTTGTCGGGATAACCACAACGGGAGCGGCAAAATTGCAAACCCTTCTAAAATCTTTAGGGTCTCGCATAGGCAAGTATATTTTGCTTGCATACAATTAAAGAAAATCATACAAATAAATGTGCATACCTACTTCAAGCTACTTCATACGTAAATAAATGTACCTGATAAATATTTTCTTTTGCCCTCCCACAATAGTAATATAATACTAAAGAAGTATCCATTAAGAATAATTATTGCAAACCATAAAAACAATCAGAATAATCGAACATAGCTGTGATGTAAATTTTGTCATTACATTTGTTTAAATATTAATAGATTTGTGCATTATATAGCAAAATTACGTTTTATCTTGCCAACAATGTCTTCTGTACTGCTATTCCCGCATGCATAGCACTTATTTTGAAAGGTCCAAAATTCAAAACACGTGACTGTTGAATATTTCAGACGGCTTCAAATAAGTGCTATGCTCATAGGAGTAGCACTACTAGCATATAATAAATTGCAAATCTGTCTTAATTTAATTTTTTGTTCTCTGAGAAATTTAAGAATTTCATGTTAAATATGGCTTTGTCGACATATAAAAGAGACTGCAATTTGACTTTTGTTTACAGTGATGCCAACATCCTAACAAAATTAATTAAAAACACGTCATTCATTCAACTTCTTATAAATTAGATCATTAGAATATCGGCACTGATTGATTGAATTGGCATTTACTTGCTAGAACTCCTTTGTAATCCGGTAATAAAAATTGTAATCTGGAAACTGTTTTACCCCTAATATAATAAGTATATAAAAATGAATGTTTGCTTGTTCATACTCTAGAGGCTGCCAAATCGCTGATCCGATTGCAATAAAACTTCAACAAACTTTTTGCTTGCACTTCCGGGAAGGTTATAGGCATATTTAAATTAACTTACAGTATCGAAAAAACTAAAATGTTCGTAGATTGTCAATATGTGTATTCTGCCATTCAGAGCCCTGTAAGTAGCTTAAAACAAAAATGGCCGCCGTTTAAGTACACTGAAAGTGGATGAAAGCGCACCAGCAGCACAACAGAAAACTGTCAAATGTATGGGAATACGAAACAGAAATGGCTGCTGTTCAAACTCTCGGACAGCAGTCTGAAACAAAAATGGCAGGTCTCCACACTGGAGCGCAGTCGTCCAGGATTAGGTGACGTATGTTCCTTATGGCTAATGTGCATAAAGAACACACATCACCAAAGCGTGGACGACTTTGCGCCAATGTAAATTGCCCTAATGTTTGACGGGCTTTGGCTTGAATAATATTCAAAGAAAGAAAGATTTTTTGTTTTTGTTTTAATTGTGTTTATTGAATTTCTTTTGGATACACAATATGTTTTCTTTTTCTGTCTGGTGTGTATGCGAATAAATCAGTAGGTCTTATATATAAAAATCCTTCAATCACACTGATCTATTTGTTGTGTTGACAGTCGTGACGGTTGGTGTAAGAAATTTTTCTGTAAATGTGCATAACCAGCAAATTCATAAAATTTGTGTAAATTTTCAATAACCCAAATCGTACAATATATTGATGTGTTCTGCATTTTGAAACTGAACACCGCGAGTATATTACATACAAATTAACCCTTTGGCTGCCGCGACTTTTTTGATTAATTTGCCAGAATTGCCGCGATTCTAACATTAAAAATAATTAGATGAAAAGTGTACAATATTTTTTAACCAGTGTGTGCCATTCGTTGAATATATGTACTTATATTTTGTCCTCACCTCTCGGGTGTAGGAATGAACACCTGCTCCCAGTGGCGTAGCAAAGAAGTAGCAGGCGGCATTTTCAAAAACTAATTCAATATTTTTCGAGAAATTATATTTGTACATAAAAAAAATAAGCCAACATTAGTTAAAACTCCTAGTTCATAGTTAAAAAATAGTAGAAGTGATTTAAAAATAAAATTAGAGGATATATTGGGGGCGGCAAATTCAAGGACCACTCCAGCCGGCAGGATCTCTTCGTACACCTGCCTGCATCACATGGAGTGCAAAAATATATTATAAAAATAAAATATTCACACCAAAACAATATTATTTTCTACACTTATAATTTATTATAATTCAAAATAAATAGGAAGAAGGCCATTCTCCCTTATATTATTTTATACATTTACGTATGCTTGATTATACATGTACTTTTATTATATAGTTATAAATATTTATAAATATTTATAAATAATTTATTTATAATTTATTTATTTATAAATATGTGTAAGTAAAAACATAATAATAATATAAATAATAATTATAAATAAATATATATGTATACATATATGTATTTTCAGCTGGTAAAATTCGAATAATACATTGCTGCGTCACGAGACGCCATTTGCACTGCCATTTTTTGCCAGACGCATTTTTTGTTTTTTTTTATACAATGAGTTATTTATTCACTTTGCAGTGCTACTATATATTGATACATATATATGAAAAAATGGATCTTTCTTTGGGCGCCAAAATAATGGGTAGACTTCAACCGTTAGTTTATTATGCTAATAAAATATTTCGACAACATTGTGTTCCACACCAGTCATAACTAGGGCTGTCAGGCAGTGGTGAAGTGGTAAATAAATAGCTACCAGGTCGGTCATTGATTTCTTCCCTATTTTTTTTTTTATATCCGTTTGAAGATAAAAAAAAACACAAGTTTTAACAATTAAATCAATGAAAAGACGATTTTTAATATATGTGTGTACTTGAAAATTAAGTTACAAGTCAAAAGGGTGGCAGAGCGCCTACTTCATTTTCAGGTGCCAGGTCGCCGACCTGGACCGACCTGTCCCCACTACACCACTGCTGCCAGGTGTCCCGGATTGGCCGGGATTGTCTCGGTATTGGAATCGCTGTCCCGTATCCCGGATGAGTACTAAATTGTCCTGGAAATTTAGAAAAAACCAGGACTGTGGAGTCGTGGAAAATGAGTGGCTCGATTTTTTTAGTACAAAGTGTACACTTTTTTAGTACAAAATAGTACAAAGTGTTGCCATTTCATGCTTGGATGACTACAGATGATCTGATGGTATACATATACATATATAAGCTAAAATGAAAAATTTGAAAATTTTTCTCGGAGTCGTTTATTGGAGTTGGAGTCGTCTTTTTTTTACACGACTCCACAGCCTTGGAAAAAAATATTTAACTTCGAAGTAGGATTCGAAAGTTTCGGAAGAGCTAAAAAAAAATAATGTGTAAATTCCTAGGTTTTTGGATTTGAAAGTCAGCAAATCGGAAAAATGTCCTGGTTTGACTTGCAAGAAATCTGACAACCCTTAGTCATAACAGATATTTTTTTACAAATATTCCTTTATGTGTAAATTATATTTTTTGGAATTTGTATGTTCGTGATTTTATAATAAAGATAATTAATAAATATTTTATGAAAAAATAATATCATAATGCACCGAAAATTGAAGCCCTGCGCCCCTGAAGAATATGCCGGGAATTCCTCAATGCGCGACACAGTGCGATCAAAATGTATCGCACACATTTATTATTTTACGAATGCGAGCCGACGTACGAGGCAATTCTGGCTAGTAAGCAAAAGCCGATTAAATCGGCTCTCGGCAGCCAAAGGGTTAAGAGGAGGAATTTTACACGGAAAGGAAAAAAAAATTGTGGGGCTCCTGGTGAATAAAAGAAATTAAAAATCATTCCTAAAACTGCCCACAACCATATTTTCTTTTATATCCGTGCTCCTCAAATATAATATACCGTAAATATAACATGTTAACGTTGTGTGAAGTATTTTAAAAAGATTTAGCTGTAACAGTAGATTGGTTGTTGCAATGTGAATACAGTTCAACAAAGATTCTGCAGACACTTATGTTATGGATAAATGGATGTTCTAATTTTAAAAATGTTAAAAAACCATGTTATTAGTATTCACGCTTCAATTCAAAGGTGTGACTTGTAAATAATGTTCTGGGTATGATAATCATGTAATTTCACAACCGCTCTTTCCCCATCTAAACCACTGTTTAATTGTTTTTTTTAGTAATTGTTGAGGAAGCTGCTGAAGTAATGGAGAGTCACATTATAGTATCAATGAGTAGAAATTGTGAACATCTCATCATGATAGGTATTTGAAATTGTTTTCCATTTTTTATTTATGATGCGTAGTATGAAACCCACTCAGCTAACAAAAAAATTCTGCTGAAACCCTAGAAGATTCTTTACTTTCAACAAGTATTAATTTAAATGTAAGCATCAATTTAAACAAATACAAAGACAAAACCCAATCATTTAAAAGAAAGGAAGCCTTGTTGAGAATATCACAGAAAACAATAACTTAAACATTATAATATAGTGAACAAATAAAATTATTAATTTTTATATGAAATTAACAGCTTAACGACCGCGGTCGTTAAGCTGTTTAAAACAATTTTTTGTTTTTGGATTTGCAATTTGTTGTTTTCTAAAAAAAATGAAATCATTAGGCGATCATCAACAACTGAGGCCGGTCGCTGCCACATATCATCTGACCCGTAATTTCAACTTGGACATCTCGCTGTTTGAGCGAATGGTGAAAAACGGGAACCATTGCTATCAACTTGGTGTCCAGCACCGCATGAGACCTGAAATAGCAGCTCTAATAGCCCCTACCATATATCCAAATCTGACAAATCACCCCGAAGTTTATCTCTTTCCCTCAGTCAAAGGAGTGGTCAAAAGTTTGGCTTTTGTGAGCCACGAACAACCTGAAACAAAGGTAAATATACTTTATTTTTCCATACTCAATATTACTAAGTCTAAGGTTTACGGTCAACGTTGTTGGTTTTAGTTACGGAGCTCAAAATTAAGTATCCGATATTAATTAACTATCGACAAATAAGGATTTCCTTGTCTATGTCCTCTCATTTAAAGCCAGAGCCAGAGCTTTTAATAGCTGTTGCAGTTATATCATAAAATACACAATACCTTAGGCCAGGGGTCGGCAACCTATTAAATCGGAAGAGCCAAAAGTTACAATTTACAAAAATTCCCAGTTTTTAAAGAGCCACTAAAATTTTTTATTTAAATAAAATATTACCTATAGTCAAGAATGAGATACCGTTTATTTAAATTCGATACCATTAAAAATAAAGAAGTTATTGATTTTTAGCCACAACTGAACTCCCCGGGCCTACTGGCGACGGTGGCTGTTTGGGAGGGAAATGTAATGCAATTGGCTCAACGGACATGTTAAGCGTAGCGATTTGTAATTAACGATTATGAAAATTAAAGCTATTGAGAAATTAGGCACATAAAAATATATTTTCTTTTTTTAAGGGAAAATTTTTACATAATTTTAAAGAGTAAATATATTTTTTTTCATATGGAACTGGAGAGCCGCAAATTTACATAGAAAGAGCCGCATGCGGCTCGCGAGCCGCGGGTTGCCGACCCCTGCCTTAGGCACATATTTTATCACTTTACTCTTGTTTTTGAGAATAAACATAATTTTGTGCACACATGATTTATCGGTTTCTGTTCGAAGCCATGGGTGTTTGTGATGTCCCTCCCACCATTTCCGATCCTCTAACAACTGGGTGTAGCGCAAGCAATTAGTTAACCACTAGTCCTGGCCTTCCAGTGGTGTAGTGATAAATAAATAGGTACCAGGTCGGTCATTGATTTCTTTCCTTATTTTTTTGTGGTTTGTTTTTATATTCGTCCGAAGCTATAAAACCACAAGTTTTAACAATTAAATCAGTAAAAAAAACGTTAAAATTACTTGAAAATTAAGTTACAAATCAAAAAGGTGGCAGGGCGGCCCCCTGGCTCATTTTCAAGTACCAGGTCGCCGACCTGGCCCCACTACACCACTGCTGTCCTAGTCTTATCCTTCTATCCCTATTACTCTCTTTGAATATGAGAAGTTGAGCGTCTGAGTAACAAACAGTGCTTGTAGAAAAACTTCTGTTGAGATACCTACATTAGAAGGCCCTATGGTCCACATTGGGAGTGGACATGGATAAAAAAGTCTGAGTCAGAGTACATTGTATTGGAAAATTAAAAAAAAACTTTGTTAAAAACTGATCTCTTATTAAATTTGAATCATTCAAATTATGTACACTCCCACAGATTTTGTCACTAACGACCCGGGTTTCGCCTTTCGGCATCTTCAGGCGTTCAAGCGCACGGATGAACTTGAACTGACAAAATCTGTGGGAGTGTACATAATTTGAATGATTCAAATTTAATATTGAAATTCCACCAAGCACCCTCAGTCGAAATCTTAAATGATCTCTTATTATTAAGATTGCTGCTGCTGGTATGTCGTCGCGGTGTATCTTTTTCCAAAAAAAATTATTAATTTTGCTCACCAGTGTCATGGTCATAGTCATTTTTTCATATTGATACTCTGTAAGTAGTCAATCAGATATGACTAAAGCTAACCATTATCACCATCCTACTTCATGCCTTCCGTAATATTATAAATTATGAATTTATTGGCCTACAACTTCATTTTAAACTATTTTTGACATAAGACCTATTGAAGTATCGACAGCGGTATAATACAACTCTTCGAACCTCTAAATAGAGTAATTTGTGTTAGTTTTATTAAAAATAATCATGAAATTCATTTTTAGGAGGAAAGTATTTCGAGTCGTTTCAATACCCACGAAGCAAAGTTTATTCTCTGTTTGGCCAAGTATCTGATCCAGCAAGGTTATCAGTCTGAGGACATAACCATATTGGCTGCATATTCTGGACAGATGTTCCACTTCAAGAAGGTAAAATCATCTGCAATACTGTTTATATGCATCCTTCTGAAAAAAAGTATGTGACTTGCAACTTAACACATTAACTACGGGTGATCGCCTATCAATGTAAAACAGGCAATATTTTTCATGAAAAAACATGCATTACATAATTCTCTATAATTTAAAATATTCAAGTTTTTTTAAATATTATTAACCCGATCCAGGTGGCAACTTGTCATACAAATAAAATGCAGTCTGCAAATAAAAGCAAATCAAATTTTAATATCTTTTAATGAGTGATATCTATCTAACGCAGTGGTTTTTAACTTTGGGTGCGCACACACCTTGGGGGTTCGAGAAAGTTTTTCCGGGGGTGCAGGAGATGTTTCTATTTTGACATATACATAATGTATATTAACACTATGTAATCGGGCGCTTCAAACAATAGACTAGCCTGTAGCGGGAGTTTTTTTTAGTGATAAGCACAATAATATATTACATTCTTAAAATCAACACAACATCTAAACCAAACAATATTTTCGATTGAAATTTTGAAAGAAATCATATGACATTTAATAAAATTAGAACAATTCGGAAATTTTACATTTAGAAAAACGTATAATGTCGGGAGCCGCATTCTACTGATAGTACGTGATTAACTTATTTTCGCCCTATCCGCCTATACTGTGTTAAATGTATTACAAATACGTAAATAAATTTTAAAGGCGGTGCTTAAATATATTTTCAGATTCAAAGGGGATGCGGGTCACTAAAAAGCTTTATATCCACTGACCTAACGGAACATAATCAGATTCTTATCTAATCAATCAATTCTCTCACATCCTGATTCTCATCCGCCATGATGACTTCCACAATTTAAAAATTACCAAAATATGTTTTTTGACAAACATATTCGTAAATTAAAATTCATTACTTATTTTATCTTCGTAACGGATGATTATGATTGCCATACCTGGTTTCGGTAAAACCAGTATTACTGAAACCAAGATCACGGTAATTTAAAAAATATATCAATTTTGTAAACCATGTTAATATAAAATAGAAATCTTTCAGGAGCGTGCAAGGTATGCGATTCTATCACACGTTCGCATCACAGTACTGGACAGCTATCAGGGTGAAGAGAGTAAAATTATTCTCCTCTCTCTAGTGAGGAGCAACCCGGAAAATAACATTGGATTCCTGTCTATTGAGAATCGTGTCTGCGTAGCATTATCCAGAGCAAAGGAAGGTGCGTATTGATAAACATATAATTATTATATATTTTTTTTTGTATAATTTGCTTTGCCATCTATGTTGACAGACACTTAGGATCTAGGTCCCCTGGGGCGTAAGGTAAATGAAAGTGAAATTAAATTGGTTCCTCGTTAACCTTCAGGTTCCTATGGGGTGCATTTGTAATGTAAAATTCTTTTTATTTCAACCATTCACTAATTGCCAATAATATCTAGCTGGTATTTATCTACAATGATACCTCAATCAATGCAATGCAAATGTTACGCGAATTTGTCTGGGGTCACTTTGTACCCCATCGCTCCTCGGTCCTATTTAAGTGTTGAAGTTGTTAAGAAAGAGAAAGAAATATATTCCAATGAGTATACAAGAACAGACAAAAGCAAATCCGCTAGAGACAGTGTAGGTATTCTTTTTCAAACTAGCTACAAATTTGATTACTTCATAATACAGAGGAACCCCTAATTACACTAACCCGAATTATGCGCTGGCTTGAAATATTTACCGCAAATCCCCCAATCGAACGGTCGCATTCCATTGTCGTTGCTATGAGACCGTCGTCTGTGTGGTTCATACAGTCAAATGTTGGCTAGCGTCTGTGTATTCAACACGTGCCAGGCTATACACGCATAGCCGGGCGACTATCTATGTGTTGGATTTTGGCGCGCTTTGCATTTTATCAGTAACTAAATATTTCATCGTAAGTAAGCGTAATCTTAGTTTTGCATTTTTCGCGGAAAAAACAAAATCTTTAATTTTGTATGAGTTTCACTCCCCCAAATACACCACTCCAAATTACACGATCCTGACTTTAGTGTAAATGGGGGTTTTACTGTAATATTGAATAATAAAAAATAAAAAGGTATTTTGTAGAATGAATTATCAAAAATTATTTCTTATGAGGAAATTTGCTTCGATTTACGTGTCGTTTGTATTACTGGTCCAGTTCTGGAATGAATTATGTTCCCAATCTAAGGTTGGACTAAACTGTTTAAATTTTTTCTGTTTATGTGTCGAGGCACAGTTAAATTTTTACAGTGACATAATTATTCCACAGCAATAAGCTGTGCTTCTGAAGCTATTAATTAATTAACTATTTTTGTTCTAGGGTTTTATATAATAGGTAACATGAGTAACATGATGCATAAGAGCGATCTCTGGAAGGAAATCAACAAGACTCTAATGAAGCAGGACGCTGTTGGAAACAGTCTCACTTTGAAATGTGAAATTCATCTGAACACGTTTACCAAGGTTTGTTCAATATTATATTTTCTTTCACGTAAAGCCATCTGTAATATCAATTTCACAAAAAAATATGAGTGTGTTTACACAAACATTTGTGCAATTTTTGTTAACTCACCAACTACGCATCAATCAGAAAGAAAATGTAAATGCTACTAAATAATGCTGAACAATGATTAGGAACAAAAATGCAAAGTATCAAAAACTGGAGTTCTCATTCGCATATGATAATAAAATTGAAAATATATTTTGCTTTGCGGCTGCCGATATCCGAGATGTAATTAATCGTGTAAATAATTATGTCGCAACTCTGTGGGTCGTAAAATATAATTGACAAGATTTATTATCATTTGTCACCAACTTCAGTTTAACCAGCGCACTATGAAGCCTTGTATAAATTGATTTCATGTTCGTAATCAAACTGGAGGCCAATCCAGGTAGCAAACCAAAAATTAAGTTAGAACATTCACTCAATAAGGTAAGGTGACTAAAAAAACAAATCTTTCCGAACGAATTGGCAAAAATCGATTCATTTCTCAAGCCACTCTGTACGTTATCGAGACTCGGCTTAATGTTTTCTATTCTCTTTCCTAGGTACAAAACGAGAAGGATTTCGATAAGGTTCCAGAGGGTGGCTGCAGTCAGATTTGCGACACACTTCTGAAATGTGGACATCATTGTTTGAGTGTTTGCCACTCGTTGGACAGGGAACACGAACAATACTTGTGCACGGAAAACTGTGAAAGGTTGATAGCCTATTTATATATAAAAGTTAACGTGAAGAGTGATGTTTCCGAATCTAGTTTATGTACAGTAGAACCTCGATTATCTGGACTAATTGGGGGAGAAGGTAGTCCGGATAAGGAAAGGAATAATCCGGATAATCGAAAAAAAAACATAATTTGATGGAAGAAACTTTACCGTAAACATTTCATCGATCTGACTTGAACATTCTATAGATGGAACGTTGCATTGTCTAATACTAATAATGTTTTTCTTCTTTTATCTATATAGTTTTGCTATTTTTTCACTTCTAGAATGAACTGTTTTTTATACCATCGTTTAAAATTTTCACAATTCATTCAAGCTTTTTTCTGATGATTATATTCAACAGGAAGACTACTGATGGTATTAAATCATCTGGGATTCTTTGATTTCCCATTGAAAAACAGTGGAAGTCAGTGTCTGACAAGTCAGCAAATTGTTGTTTAAATACTTTTAACAATCCGGATAATCGAAAATCCGTCACAAATGGTCGCTTTTTTTTGATATTTTTTTAAACATTTCATTATAATAAAAAAAAATATGTTTTTTTTTTAGGAATAAATTAACACTTGGTTTGCAATGTTTAAAATTGTATGGAAATTAAAAAAAAAAAGAACTTCTTTTAACATTATAGTATTATTTTTTTACATTTTATCAGAACCAATATGTAACTGTTGTCAGTGTGCGAAGAAAATCCGCACCCGAGTCACACTCGGGCAAAACTGTCAAGTGGTTAATCAAAATTTTCATATTTTTTTTAAAAACATTTTTACTCATTGCATGTTGTCACCTATATATGAAGCGCTTGCTTTCCAAATTGGTTAAAACAGTTTTCATACAATTTTGAGTATGATATATAATATATATATATTAGGGCCCCCAATCCCAGTATTCCAGAATCACTACCAATTTCGCGAGCACATAATCCTGGGATTGCCAAAAAAAGAGGTGCCGGAGTCACAGGCAGGTGTAACTCTGTGAAAAGATGGAGCTAAAAAAAAAGCTTCTGAATAATTTTACAATATCTGAATTCACAATTTTTTCTGAGGAAATAGATACCTTTAAAAATTTTGGAATATCTGTAGAAACTGTCTAATCGGTACTTTTTATTAAATTATGGCATATTATTGATGTTTCTGACCGAATACTGCCCACTGGTTTAAGAAATCTGCTGTACATCCATGTTTATGTAATGGAGTTCTACCAAGTGAAGCCAATTCAATCAATAAAAAAGGATTTCTTAGTAATTGAAAGCGTTATTCGCAGAGAATGTTGTAGCGGTTAATGACTTTAATATTTGTTCTATTTTTATCATTACAGACAAGTATGTATTTACGGTCACAAGTGCCCTGATGTGTGCTTCAAGGAGTGCGAGCCTTGCAAAGTGTTGGTGGAGCGCCAACTGCCCTGCGGTCATTCAACGATGCTCAGATGTTACACGGATACTAAAAAATATGACTGCAGACATATGGTGCCGGTGGTGTTGGAGCTATGCGGCCACGAGGTGAGCTTATGGCTTCTGATATTTTGATGGTTTTACAAAATAGGAAAGAAAAACAATTATTTATTATTTAGACATTTATTGCTGTCTAGCAAATCTCACGCCGAAACATAAAAACAAATAAAATTTAAGTCGACAGAAAAAATTCAAATATGATCGTAGTTTGGAAAAAAAAATATTAAATATATATTTTATATATGTATCTTAAAATTCGTCAGGTCTTATGGTGCAGTGGTAAGCGTTGCTGGCTTTCGTGTCGGATCCCACGGGTTCTAGTCTCAGTACAAACAACATTTTGTTTCGATGGGTTCCTGTGATGTCTAAAAACTCCCTCCCTTACTTCCAATCCTTCAATAACTGGGCGTAGCGAGAGTGATTAGTTAGCCACTTATCCTGATCTAGCCTTATCTTTCTATTACTCTTTAGGAAAAAGAGAGGTTGAGCGACTGAGTAACAAACAGTCCTCGTAGAAAAAGTTATGTTGAGTCACGTCCATAAGGAGGTCATATGCTCCACATTGGGAGCGGACATGGATAAAAAAAAAAAGATTTATTTCTGATAAAATTTCACATACACTAATCAATTCATCTTTGGATATATCATAATCAGAGTCTAATTCATCATTTACAATATCTTTTATATCTCAATTTCTTCCGTCATGATAATTAATAAAAATCGAATAAAAGTTTTATGACAGTATAAGCTATAACCAGTTTCTTAACACACAATCAATTGAAAACATGCACAATTAATAAAAAAAAAACAATTACCAACAAACATTTGTTTAAAATTCCTTTCATTAATTAGATTAGTACAAAATGAAAGCATTGAAGTCAGCACAACTTTTAAAATGTTGCAAAACACAGTTCTTCTACACGGTTAGAATAAAAAGACAATAAAATGTTTACTCAACTTTGACTTTTAAACAAGACGGGATGTATAAATACGTACAGAAAAGATCGCGGGAATATTCAATAAAATATATTAATGCGACAAAATTTCCCCCCGCACAGAGTCCCATTTCGATTGCAGTTGAATGGCGATGACGTAATACTATGTACGAAATGCGCAGTCATGGAATTCCACAAGCTGATTTGAAACTTTCGTGCCAAACCCGATAGATCGAAAGGGTTTGAAATATCGATGTTTATAATATGAAGACCTAATTGTTTTGACAATCGTAAAAAGGTAGCAGTAACAGGACTAATCAGGCGATATTTTAATAAAACTATCAGTTCTGTATGCCAAAGATTTCGTACATTATAGTTAGTTGAAATTTCGCGTCACAGATGCTGTGACGTTAGCGGTGATCGGGTTAAGCATCATCCACCACTTGACATTTTGTATCACAACATTAAAAGCAATCAGCCAAATGAATCCACTTCAATATCTGAGACCAACATGGCTAAGATATTTTTCTATTTACACTTAAGTACTGCAAAGGATCCGGTGAATCCATCTGGGGTTATAGCGAATGTTATTTCTAGATTGTCTTTGAATTTCTTACATAACTTTCAGACTAAGAAGCAGTGTCACGTCAATCCCAATGAAGTGGAATGCCCAGCAAAATGTATCGACCGACTGCCTTGCGGCCACGCCTGTACTCAACTGTGCCACAAAGATAAGGATCCTGACCATGTCGATGTAAGTGGATATTATGAACATAAACCTGTGGACCAGTGGGCTATTTAACAAATATTTAAAAAAATTACTGTTCCTAAATAAATAAAAAATGGTAATCAGAGAAGAATAACACAGCGAAACGTAAATATAGTTTTTTTTCGGGCTGAGGAATATAAATCTGGGTTTCGGGTCGGGTTTGGGCAACGAGTGTGGTATTAGACTTGGGGCTAGGGCCAGGTCGAGCCTGAGTATTTCAGGCTCGGACCAGGTAATTTTGTAAAATTTCAGCCCGTACAGACCTCCAGTTTGCACGGAGGCGGTCAAAACCCCAGGCGCCGTTCTAGATTTACAATAAAGTCTAGAAGTGAGGTCTCATTTCCAATTTGGGTCTAGGTCTTTATTTAATTCATCTGTGGGCCTTTAGTACCTGAATCTTGGATGTTAATCAAATTGAATTTTTATGCTCAATATAAAAAATCTTTTCCCAACCGAAAAACGATCTTAAAAATGTGTATGCAAAATGTGTGACAGATGTGTGTAGTAGCCATATATGAAGAATTACCGATGATGCAATGAAAAGTACGATAATAGGAAAATATAACAGATGGCGCAGCACTCTGCTGCAACCATGCGGTAATATTGCTGAAAGAGACAAACATTTTTTTCAATCATTTTAATAAGTCGATGACTTTATGGAAAAAGCGAAATAAAATAATATTTTATAACCATACCGTAGAGCAGGCACGGGCAAACTGCGACCAGCGAGCAATATTATATTTTTGAAAAAATTAAGTTTTTATCTTTTAACGCCTTTTTTAAAAATATTGAAAATAAATATAATAAGTTTAAGTAAGCTAAAACTTGAGATTATTGATCGGCAGTGTGACTCTGATTTAAGGGAATTGTACCTTCATGAAGAAATCTGCAAATTTTATAACACAATTAATTCGGACAAATTCAACCAGCTGAAATATGTTGCTCGAAAAATGATCGTTATTTTTTAATCAACCTATATATGTGAACAAACATTTTCAATCATTAATCTCAATAAAAACTCTTTACCGTCAAACATCACCGATGAACAAGCAGTTTTAAGAATCTGAACTACAAAATTAACACCTGAATTTAAAAAAATGTTTATTCAAAAAGACATAAAACAGTTCCATTCATCTCTTTAGATTTTTTCTTTGTAATATATTTTTACATGATAACAAATAGTGTACATATAAAATGGTATTTTATTTGCGGCCTGCCGCTCATTTTGAATTCCTGAATTTGGCCCTTCATCCGAAAAGTTTGCCCCCCCCTGCCGTAGAGCAACAGTGAGTTAGCCGATTTTAAGATAAGTATGCCAACCGACTGCTGAAAGTTAAACCTTTCTGATGAAACACTGAAATATTTTAATTTAAAAAGAAAAAGCTTTATTTAAAAGAAAAATTTCACTTTTACAATTATTTATATTGCCCTGTAACTTCAAAACATCAGCGAGATTAGTAAAATAACTGGATAATAGTATACAAAAAAATTCTATTATCGTGAAAAGAAGTCATAATTCACTATTTAAAAAGTACAACACAAATATAAAGAATGATTACCTCGAAACAAGTATTTTCGATTTATCCCACTGTTGCTTCCAATGTGAACCAAAATATATGTGTCAATTATTGTTTAATGTCCAACCAAGCTAATTTTAGATGTTTATTACAGTTCTTGTGCAATGAAGATTGCCCCAGATTGAATAAAGGTTGCGTCAATGAACATACATGCAAGAAGAGATGCTACGAAGATTGTAATCAATGCACAATTCTGGTAAAACTATAATTTTATATGTTGTTTGTTGTTAAAACACAATAATGTAATGTTAATTGATATGAACTGATTATCATTTGAAGGAAGCCACGGCTAATGTTTTTGATTTCGTTTCAACACTTAAACTTGAAAATACGCAATGCGTCTTTCGTATCAGTTTTGTGGGTCAGAAAGCATTTTACTTCACATACGTAACTTAAAGTCTATAAACAATGATAGTATTTATTAACTTTCACCAAAAGAGAATTCGTGAATGGCAGAATCTATAAATAATAAACCTATATTTAAACATACTTCTTTTCTTTAGTTTCTTAAACATAAAGAAACTAACTTAAAATAATCTCAGTCAATATAGGTAATTTCACTTTTATTAGGTTGCGACCTGCATCAGAAAACAGTAGAGAATTAAGTAGTAACTCTGTTGTGATTGTTTCGATGGAGAACGAAATTTAAATAATTCACAAAAAATAATTAGATTGATTCAGATTTCATAGAAGTAAATTTTGTGTATGTAACATTTTATTTTGCTCTCATCATGTTAACTGTAACGAGGTTTTCACCCATTCTCATATTCATTGATGTGGCATGTAGGATATTGCTGAAGACCTATAAAATAATATATATTTCTTTATCATAACATTTCAGGTCATAAAAAAGAGGGACGGGTGTCCGCACAAAGATAAAGTCGAATGTCAAACTGACGTCAACTCGAAGCCCTGTAAGAATAAGTGCTCCCGCCGCATGCCTTGCGGTCATTTCTGCAAGCAATTATGCTTCGAACAGTGCACTGATTGTAGAGTCATGGTGAGATAAATATATTTTTTTTACTGTCCAGTTGAACCTTGTATTACGAGCAATCCGGTCTGAGATTGTTTTGTATGACGAGGAAAAACTTCTAATAAATTATAACTTGTTCAACGCGTGAAGTCTTGCAAAACTAATAAAAAAAGCTAGCACTGAAAGATTGTCATTATTTTCATTTTGCAATGGCGGTGGGAAATGCCAACTTCACCGATATGCGAATTTTTGATTGGTTTATCTTTTGTTTGAAGGTCAAAAAACTTCGCAGCTGTGGCCACGAAGTTGAGGTTTATTGCGGCGTAGATGTTGAAGCGGCAGATTGTGCGGAGAAGTGCAACAGGATCCTAAAATGTGGTCACAAGTGCCGCGGCATTTGTGCGAATCCTTGCGATGTAAACGCTTGCCGTGCACTTGTGGACAACCCGTTCACTACTCTGTGTGGACACAAATTTACTATTCCGTGCAGTTTGACCAAATTAGGTTAGTATTTTTAATCGGCTGGTAATCTAACGAATGACTGTTTAAATGTATTTTGAATGATTGCATCACCAAATAAAATTAATAAATTAGATTATGTGATTTATACATGGTCTTTGAAATTAGATTATGCAAAAAAATGGTTAACCCTCTTGGCCCCAAGCATTTTCGGGTGGTATATGCGAAAAGCCCCACACTGTTTTGCGCGAAAAAAATACTTCTAATTAAATATATATAATTAAAAAAAAAATATTTACCAAAAAAATATAGAAATACAAAAAATACAGTTATAATCATTGCATACTAAGGTATATTTTCTCAACAATAAGAAGTCCATATTACATTATTTAAGAACATTAAAATATATTTATATAATTATAAAAAGCATAGAGAAGAAAAAAATCGTATTTCAAAACATTACTACAGCCCCAAATAACACACCAAAAAATGAAAACTTTTATCTTCTTTTGCCTTTGCAACATACGTATCTGTAAACAAAAGATATATTTTAATTCCCAATAAGGTTTTTTACAAAATGTTAAAAAACGGATTTTAGATATTTACCCGAAAATCAGCATTTAGCATTTATGTTTAGGAAAGCATTCAGGATGCAATCCTTTTTTACATTTCTTGCAGATTGTACATGATCGCCTTCTTTTCTTGTTTGTGGTGCATACGCAGCATTGTTTTTCGTTCCCGATAGTAATAAAATTTGCAATTGTCAAATATTGCAAATGAAAAAAAAGATAGGTACTCTATTTTTTCCAAATCATGTACAAAGGTCCGTATATTCATATAATATTTCATTCTTTCCTTTAGTAGATGTACAAATCTCTGACTTCAAAAGTCGCGCCGACTGATTATCTCTTCCGTAAAAAATGCACGCCAACACGCAAAAATTGAAAACTTTCAATTAATAGAGGATTTAATTATTATAGAATTTTTTTAAATTGGGTTTCTTCAATAGAAAGAGGGTCACTCTTATGGGTGTTTTTTGTTTTACGATAATACAATGTCATTTGTCTTTTTATATAAGACATTGAAGTGCGCGCCGACAAATCGGCGCTGTGGGGCTTTTAGCACAACCTAGGTGCGCCAATAGATCGGCGCTCTGGGGCCAAGGGGTTAAACAAGAAAAACTTGCTCAAAAAATTATTGGATCATTTAAAAATATAATGTGTAGCAAAGTGGCCGTACAATTCAGCATGTAATCATCACATACTACATTGGAAAGTAGCCTCTTCGACGACTGGTGGCCTTATACAGTGAGAGTATTTTTACTGGTAATGTCTATTGCGTGGGTTCCCAACCTGAGGGTCGCAAAGGGTTTCCTGGGGGGGTTGCCAACTTTTTTTTGATTTTGGAGATTTGAACAATATAGCAAATAGAGGATTTCAAATTCTTCAGGAGGGTCGCTAGTCACATGGCTTTTATAAGAAGGGGTCGCCAACCGAAAAAGGTTGGGAACCTATGGTCTAGTAGCTATCAATGCGTAAAGTATAACCTGCTGTATTTTGCTTTTACTATTTTATGAAGATCAATATTATTATCACAAAAAATGTGTTGCTATAAATACAACTGTCTTTCTTTTAGTATGAAAAAAAAGTGCCCATTTACTCCATAACATCTCTGTTTTACGCTTGGAGTAGTCAAATTTTTTGACAGACTCAGTGATTAATTAAACAAAAAACAATCTTGAAAGCTAACAATTAGTTACGATGATTCCTGGCACGTGTTTATTGTCAAATCCAAGCAAATGTCAAAAATTTGGTTGCGTTTTAATGAATCTGCACTGGTCGCGATGGTTTTTTTTTTTTTACAATTTGATATCTAAAAGTTTACTTTTCAATTCTATCATACTCATTATTATATTATATGTATATAAATTAAAATTTTAAAATCTGATCCAAATGGTAACTGTCATTTATTCTCTAGCCCAACTGTAATACTCTCACCATGCATTCATTATCTTAAATTTAATACATTTTGGTAATTTGATGTACTGTAAATTTTTTTGCCTGCCTTGATTAATTTAATTGAAATTATAAAATGAACAACACTTCCTTGTCTCAAAGGGTAGGAATCATGGTTTTTTTTTATTATAAGAAGGAGCCGGAATTCACTTTTTGTCAAGCTTTTTTCTAATCCAATTCTATTCACAATGTAGAGAATATAGCTTCCTAATGGAGGTATTTCAACAGTAGTTATTTTAGTTGCTCAAGCTCTCGTAAGGATAGAAGAACAGGGCTAGGACAGAACTAGTGATCAATTCATAGCTCTTGCTTTGCCCCATTTATTTTAGGATTGGAAAGGTGGGAGGAATTCTTTTAGATATCAGACACCTATGCCTTCAAACACAAATGGATTGAAGAAAATACTGTTCGTACTGGGACCCAATCTGACAGATCTGTCACGGAAGCCTCGTCCTCCTCTAAGCGACCACTGATCACCGTATTTGAATGGATTGAAAGGTTTCCAAATGTGCTATAACGAGTTAAGGCAAAATAAAAAAATCGATTATTGATTAAAAACATTAAAAATATAGAAATACGTCCTTTACGAGGCCATATGCTCCACATTGGGAGCGGACATGAATGTGATTACCAGTTTCCATTATGCAGTGAATGTTTATTTGCCCTCAGTCAGTTTGTGTAGCATGATATAATTTTTAAAGCGAGAGTTTTCTTTGTATACAGCTTAGTTTGAATTAAATATAAAATGAATTCTGATTGATCCAAATTTTGATGTAGGATATCGTGATGTCCTACAGTAATATAATATGTAAGGATTCCTGTTTTTTTCATAATCCTACTTTTTTGGTAATTTCCTTACAAATAACTACATCTTTACTAATTGAAAGTTTGAATGAAAATTTTCCAGACGCAGATGATGGCAAAGAATTAGTGATGTCGTTTTGTAAAGAGCCTTGCAAAGCAACGCTGAAGGGCTGCGAACATAACTGCAGTGGAACTTGCGGAGACTGTCACGGAGGAGTCCTGCATACTGCTTGTAAGGAACCGTGCGGTCACCTTCTCGTGTGCGGTCACAGGTTTGTTATTCTCGACTATTGCCTTTTGAGCGTGTAGATCTCGATAACCGCTCCCAATGTAAATCAAATGGACTACCAATAGATCATCTCATCAAAAGTTGTATAACAAGGAAAACTTATTCAGCCGCTCAATCTCTCTCGGAGAGGGTCAGGATAGAAGCACGAGGTTAGTAGAGGGTGAGAAGTCAACCGATTACTCAGCTAACGTTACGGACATCTATGGCTTAGAACACAAATCCACAAATCAATTTATGATATTGTCAATTTATGAAATTTATGACGTTTGGAGATTCGAACTGTGGCCATTGTCACCGAATAGGACAGACGCCCCGAAATATATATATAGTGGCCCCTTAGTTGTTCTCTTTCAATAGTTGTTTTTGAGACAGATGCAAAATGCAGAATAACTTTAATGATCGTTAAGGTGTAAATACTAACTTATCTGTATTCCAGCTGCGATGATCCGTGTCGCGAAGCTTGTCCCCCATGCAAGAAGCCTTGTCAAGTGATATGCGGTCACTCCAAATGCCCGATGCCCTGTGGAGTTCCCTGTCCTCCTTGTAAGGTGAGCATCTACATTAGGGTTTCTCAACGGGGGGCACAGAGAATTTTTTGTTTTAGGGGGACCTACAGGCAAATTTTTCGAAATTCGTAAATTCTTTGAAGAATGTCTCGCAGTGTTCATTTTGGAAAATCTGTAAATTCCTGGGTTTGTGAAATTCGAATTTTTATGAGAAGATAAAAATGGGGGCCCTTCAAAAGGGGCCCCGAACCAAAAAAGGTTGAGAAACACTGATCTACATTATTCTAGTATTGAAAAGCCACACAATTTCATCAAATTATGATTTTGCCTCCAAAGCATTAAATTACAATCATAGTTGAAGAGTAACTAGGGAATCCCGTCCATTTTTCGATACATTTCAATCCCGGGATTAGAAGATATGATCCTGAAGATTTCGGTATTCATTTACTTATCAAACAGAAACGTGTTGGTTTTCAAGTCGAATGGATGTTCATGCACATAATAAACAAAGCCCATTTTAAATCCTTTGGGATAACAATTACCACTAAAGAAAAAGTAACTTGAAACCAAGCATACTTTAGTAAATTATAGTTGAATGCATTTGAAGATAACAAAACCGATATTTATTGTTAAGCTTCACATTTCAATATTTTTTCTTATCAATATCTTAATTTTTATTTTTTATTTTCAATACCTTAGTGAATGTTATCAGCTATCAATGGCTATCTAGTTTATGTAATAAAACACATGTCAACTAAAGTTTATTTCGGTCAGTTTCTATATGAACAGTATGATTTTTTTTTTTTGATATCAAATTTATGGAGCTTCAAGTACCAGCTCTTTGTAGGCAGCTCTTATGGAGCTTCAAGTACAGGCTCTTTCAGTCTCCTTCATCGATAAAGTTTTTGAAAAATTGTAAATTGCATCCCCTTACCATCGTTTGCAGACGGAAGGGCGTGATCACTAGAGAGATAAGAAGTTCATGGGAACTCCACATGTACACACACATGCGCATACATACATACACACATACACACATACAGTATACAAAAATTTTCAAACAAAGAGTCATTTTCATGATGCTAAATTCGTTCTTAAATTGACAATTTTAGACGACATAAGATCTATGGAGGTTCGTCAAGCAGAACTGCGCTGGGTCTAAAACGATTCTCAGGCAGTGTCTCATAGTTGTGGAGATTAGAGATCGTTGGGTTAAAGTGTTTTCCTACCTCGCTGTGAAACTTTTGAGATATTTCACGAACGAACTCGCGGATGATAAATATCAGTGGCGTGTGAAGAGAGGAGGAGTGATAATGTGCACGACTTAAATAATTTTGAATACGTATATGCTTAAGTAATATACATATTTATGATCAATTAATTAATTAAAAAATAATATGTAATTCCGCATTTCAAATAAAAAAAATTCAATTGAAAATCTTAACCCCCCAATAATGAGCCCCCCAGTAATGATCTCCCTATCTATTCATTATTGGGGGGTTTACTGTATTTCATTTTTATGTTTGTATTTTTTAGATACATTTACTTTATTTAAATTATTGAGAATGTATGTCCACGATAATTTAAGAACTCTTCAATTTTGCAGTCTGAAGTAGGTAGATACTTTTTACAGCTATCGACATTAATTATTTTAAATTATATTGCGTATTTTTACATAATGTGTGCATATTAAGTTTTTTTTAATAATTATGGCGCATATTTTTTTACGAGTTATTAAGAGAGCTTTTTGGTAAGGTATTGGCAGTCCACAGCTGGTTATATAGAATATTTTTTTAAATTTATTTTTCACCAATATTATCAATTTTTATTTCTTAAAAAAATGTACTGTTCCCGGGACCAGTCCCGGGATCGAAAAATTCTAATCCCGAAATCCCGGGATCAACTTTTTGGCTCGGGATTGGGTTACCTATACATAACAACTATTTGAGTTCATTTTTAACATACATATAACCTGTGCTGTTTATAGGTAATTAAAATGCTACTCGGACTCTGCCATTTACAAATGGCACGACTCCGACGACAACTCTGACAAAACATTGTTTTTAAGATTAAATTAATTGTAATCTTAACTTATTTTTTTTGCTGCGTATATACAATAATATGTTTTAACAGCTTAACGACCGTGGATGCGTATTTAAGTCTTTGAAATCCAACGGTTGCGGACCGTGGGCGCATGTACGCGTCCTACGTCATACATTCCATTATATTGAAAAATCACTTGGTTAGGATCGAGTTTGATTTCAAATGTTAACGAGAGATGGTAGTATACATATTGACGCATTATTTGACAAAAAATAAATTATTTTTATGCAAAACTATTTCGTGAAAAACACCCTTAGACGGTAGACTTTTTTTTCGCATGTGATTTTTCATAATATTATTTTACGTTCTGTTTAAATATTTGATTTATAAATCGTGTCTGGTTTGTTTCCCCGATTAGCGACGATATACATACGTAATATTAGCAGGGTATCCTGTCGTCCAGATGCATTTTTGGGACGGGGCCTTTAGAGTTTCGAATTGCTTAGTGATTTATTGCTTGGGCGTGCGTTGCTGCATTTTTATGATGGCCGAAAACAATTTTTAAATTTTTAAACGAGTGGTTGATAATAATATGACCTATTCAAACTTAGTGACAAGGGGTTCTCAACTTATGTTTATGAAATAAATTAAAAAATATCCTTTTGAAATATATTCTTTTATGTTACATTACTATAGCAAATATAAATTTGCTATAGTAATGTAAATTTATAGTATTATTATTTGAAAATATAAATTTGCTATAGTATGTACACGTAAACAATGTGAAAAAGTAGGTTTTGCATATTTTAAAAGAAGATCTTTTAGTAGATTTAGGTTTTCTCAGTACACAACTTAAGTATGCAATATACAGATGAAGAACCACTGCTCAAATGGCATTGATTTATGCAGCAAAGTATCTGGAAGCCAGAAAATTAAATTTGGTAAAGATATCTCAATTGGTTTACAAATTATAGTGAATTTAGTAAAATTACAATTTTTGCGTATTTTTTGCAAAATTGCCCGTCCGCCAGGTGAAATTTTATAAAAAACGAGCAGGTGTTAAGCTGTTAATTATAAAATTATTTAGACAAACGTTTTCTGTGTTTTTCTCAAAACCACTGTTTTGTAGTCTCGCCCTTGTCACCATAAGGCCTTGAAATGTAGGTCTGTTAACTAAGAACAAATCTGTAATGATATTTCAATTTTTAGGAAAAATGTAAGCGAGGTTGCAGGCATCGTAAATGCTTAAAGCTTTGCGGAGACATATGCAATCTGAAGCCTTGCATGGAGTCTTGCCTGTTGCTTCTGGAATGCAAGCACCCATGCCAGGGAATGTGCGGAGAGATCTGTCCCCCCATTTGTAAAATTTGCAAGTATGACGAGTTTCCCACAATCTTCTTTGGAGACGAGGAAGATGAAGATGCCAGGTCAGTTTTTCTAAAGTATGAACATAGATTTGATGAAGCATTAACACGCTGATCGACATGGTGGTTACCAGTGACCGGCAAGTAAGATATAGCTTTCAGTTGTTATACAGCGCACGTGTGGACACGTGTACTGTGAATTTTTTTATATGAGGTGACTGGAAAAATAATATTCACTTAAAGATTCATCAGAAGAAAAATAACCAATCCATTTTCATCAAATAATTAACCCTCTGGTTGCCAACAGCCTAGTATCCTATATATCTGCAACACTGAATGATATTTTCCAAAGTACATAACATTTTTTCTAAAAACACTTTTTAAAATAAGTAATACGTTATTAGGAATCAATTATAAGTTAAATTATTTCTGTGAGGAAAATTTTCATATTATTTTAGTTACCTTAACCTTTTCCCCACTATGCTAAAAAAATCCCTTGAGCTCCGATGATATGTATTTTGTACAACATATGAAAAAGTGATTTAAAAATCGGAAAAATTCGAGTATTAATGAATATTGATTTTATTGATGATATTTCAAGTATAAATTTATCATTTTTTTTGTAATATTATCGCTGAAAAGTGCCTGAAATCAAGAAAAAAAGCATCGCAAATAGCCGACAGAACCACTGCATCGAACGACTTATATGCTACTGAATTATCGGTCGGCCGTGGTTACAAAAAGTACACGCATGCCAAATGTTGACCAGTGGTTTCAAATATTTTTCGTTGAATTAAAAGACAATGCGTGTAAATACCACAAATATATATTTTCATTACAAAAATGTATGTAAAATATAAAAAGAAATTGAAAATTGAACATGAAAAAAACTAATGAAGATACAAAGACAGAAATGTAAAAAATAATGCAACTGGCATTACACATAAAAAAATACAATAATAGACTAAATAAAAATAATAAAAGATTTTTAGTACTTTTCCCACTAAAATTTATTTGATAAGGACCGGTTTCGCTCCTCACGAGCATTATCAACTGATAAGAAAAATAATTTAAACAGTGCTATTTATACAAGTTAAATTGAAATAAAATAAAAAGGTGTTTATTATTGATGATTTCTTAATTGTATGTTATAGGTGTTAAGCATTTTAATTTTGTGTAATTATAATGTCATTTGTGAATCCTTTTAATTGTTAGTAATTGCTTACACCTTTTTATTTTATTTCAATTTAACTTGTATAAATAGCACTGTTTAATTTATTTTCCTTATCAGTTGATAATGCTCGTGAGGAGCGAAACCGGTCCTGATCAAATAAATTTAAGTGGGAAAAGTACTAAAAATCTTTTATTATTTTTATTATAATGCCATTCCACAAGTATTTACAGTGAACACCTTAAAAGTAATATACTAAATTTAAATGTCTAGTGTGCGTTCACTTTCTCACAATCTGAACACGTAATCATTTTTTTTCTGTGTGTCTTACATACAGGTTTTTTGCAAATATTGCAAACCATCGTGCTCTTTTTTTAGTTGGATAAGGGCAAAATCTACAAGATTTTACCGGCGCTCAAGATTCTATAGATGTTACGCTCTCTTGTGAATTATTTGTAATATCAACTATTACAGCCGTTTCTGGTGATATTGTCTGATAATGTGCCATTACCATGTCAATTGCGTCTTTTTGTGGTTTGTGAAATTTAAACGCGCTATTTTTCCTTTTTGTAATATTGGGGTTAGCCAATTCTAAGCTGAGCTCTCTTATAAAAAAAATTCGGCGATTCCTATTATTTTTTTCCACTCAGGATGCTTCAAAGTCCATAATATGTAAGAATAGCATACTTAATAAGCATTATGTGATTATATCAGCGAGATTAGTAAAATAACTAGACACACATTAAATAAAATTAAAATACGATTATCTTTTATCATAAATCGTAAGAGAAACTAAATAAAACCATAATTCGCTATTTAAAAATTACGACACAAACCTTAATTATTTCCAAACTAATATTTTCGTAAACTTATTCCATTGTTATTTTAGAGTAACGATATAAAAAATAATCACCAATCGCTTGAGAGCCACTGTATACGGGTCAGTCCAGACAGTCGCTAACGGTCGAAGTAAACAATACGACAAAGAAAATAGTCCCTTTCGCACCATACGAAGTCAAAAATATGTATGCGCATACACGCGCACACAGACGAGGTGTGTTGAAAAACATTTATGTATTGGTGAGTTTATCCCCGATTTGTGGACAAAATATTTTTTTCCTCCAGATAAATAATTATACAAAATATTTTTTTTAAGTAATTCGTAATTATATTACGGAGGAATACGTAAATTCTGAACCTCGTATCTATTATATTTCATATCGAAAATCACGTTATTTGAGTCGAATTGTAGTAAATACATATCAGCGGTAAGCAAAGGTTATAAAGTATTTTTTGGTTATTTTAAATACAAAACCAAAATACATAATTATCAAGTAAAACACTAATCGCTCTCGCTACGCCCGGTTATTAGAGGATTGGAAACGTGGGAGGGAATTTTTAGACATCACAAACACCCATCCCTTTGAACAGGAAATGATAAATCGATCGAAAAAATGCTGTTCATACTGGGCCTCAAACGCGTGAGATCCAGCACAGAAGCCCACAACGCTGACCGCTGCGCTGTCAACATAATCGATAAAAAAGGATTGATATAGCAAAAAAAAATCAAGAAGTAAATTCGTTTAAGGGTAAGGGTCGCGGTCACGGTCTACAGAGACACCTATAATTAAGAGAAAATATTAAAATTCTCATTTACAAAAAATCGTTAAATAGATAGAATCTAGGTTAATAAGATTTTCCAATCATCGCAGTTGGGATAAACATTCCTTATTATCATATTGTGATAAATTTTGTTTGTAAAAAATGAACAGGCAGCCAGTGGCGTGCTTAAGCATGGAGCTCCAATTTTTTTTCATTAAAAATTCATATCAACCAAAACGCACTATTTATATTAAAAAAATATCAAACGTTAGCAAAATCAAATACATAAATAATGATATTCAGTTTTTTTTTTTTTTTTAAATTCTCCATTTGACAGATACTATTTCAAAATTTAATAAGGTATGAATGTCCAATAAAAGCTGGCTAGCGACTGTATTCAACACGTGCCAGGCAATATACGGATAGCCGGGCGACTGTCTCTGTGTTGGATTTTGGCGCGCTTTGCATTTTATCACTTAGTAACTAAATATTTCATCCATATCTTTTTTTTTTTTTTTGCTTAACTAAGGGATAACTTAGTTTTGCATTTTTTGCAGAAAAAACCAAATCCCCAATTTTGTATGAGATTCACTCCTGCAATTACTCTACTCCAAATTACACGGTCCCGACTTTAGTGTAAATGGATGTTTTACTGTATTAGCAAAATCAAAACATTCACAATAATTTGAATCTAGGCTCATAAAGATCAAGAAACTCCGCCCTAGGTGCTCTCCAGCTAATCTTCAAAATCAACTTATTGGTCATTTTTGTTACAGGTTTATAAAACTGGTGGATTGTCCGCACAGTGTTGAAGTCAAGGCCTTGGACAAATGGGTAGAGAACGATTCGGATGGACCCAAAAAAATCGGCATCAGGCTGTGTCCGCACTGTAATACTCCTATTGTCAATACCCTGCGGTATTCTGACTATGTTAAACGAGCATTTCTTACCATCGACAGTGCAAAAAAGAAAGTATTCGGAGATGACAATGAAACAATACAGAAACTAAAAACATGCCAATCCAAAATTCGAGCTCTTTCTGAGTTATCTCATATGCAAAAAGGTTTGTATTCTGAATAATATGTGAATTTTTTTGAAATTTTCACTTTTATTTGTGTCCAGTGTATCTTCGATCTTTATGTCTTCGATAAACCCTTTGAATAGATAGTATTTTCTATGAAATTAGGTTTACTGTAAATGTATTTGTGTGTTGTAATTAATAGTAATGAAAAAATATTCAAAATATAAGTGAAAATTTAATTTAATAAAAAATAACTCAACTGAAAGAGTTAAGAGCTGATCTGAATACAAAGCTAAATCTTGCTACACAATGAAATTAAGACATTTTTTGGCTGCACAGCAACAAAACATACTTGAATTAAGAAATTACCGAATGTCGGTTTTTGAACATTAGATTGTATTGATGGTGTGATAGCCCTTCTGTAATTTTACATCGAGACTGAATACATCCAGCTACACCACTGTGTCAAATATTTTTTTAAATTGCTGTAAATTCAAAATACATAGTATAGAATCTAAATTAAATATTTTTTGTTAAACCAAAACTAACCCCTAACTGTGTATTGTGTGAAAAATGCCTACACCATACGCATTGCAAATCGGCGGTTTGATACGGCGGTCAGTCGCTAAATCACCAGTGTGCAAAGGCACTGTCTTATTGGTCTGGAAACGTGGCATAGATCTTTATTGAGTTAATGTGTGAGAATGCGATACTCTGGTATTGTACATTGATACCAGGAAGAGAAAATAATAGAAATGGACTTACATGATTAATATTGTTTGGCAACATTTTTTCCAAATTGAGGTAGTTATGTTATGTTACAGGTACGGGTAAAGGGAATTGGAATAAATTTGCAGAAAACCTTTTGAGATTGATCGCATCAAACATCCCGAAAGTTCCTCAACCGAGGACATTCGTATGCCGCCTGAGCAAATTGGATGCTGACAGAATCAATACGCAAATTGATATATTAGATAAAATGTCAAAACTCTACTTGACAGCAGAAAAGTTGAGGTCGCCGATCCTGGATAAGAAATTGAAAAGTCTACTCACCGCCTTATCCGAGTGCCGTAGCAAAATTTCTGAACAGCAATCTGAAGACTTCAGTTGTGAGCTTCTCAGGACCGAACGCCTCATTCACTACCTGAACATTGAAGCCACTTTCGAATATAGAATGAGCCGGATGAATGTCCAAGTGATCCTATCCTCTAATGAAATTAAATCGTTTTTAACTCTGTTAAAACCGTTCACCGAGAGTGTCAACATCGCTGTGGGCAAAGAGCTGACAAAATTAAAGTCATATTTGAAAGTTCATATATTGACTGATACGGAAAGAAGAATGATTGTAAGCGCCGTCGGTCTCAAGCAAGGCCATTGGTTTGAGTGTCCCAATGGACATCCTTACTGCATCGGTGAATGTGGGGGAGCCATGGAAGAGGCGTCCTGCCCGGAGTGCGGTGTAAGTATCGGTGGTAATAGCCACGCTCTTCTATCAAACAACAGACTCGCTACAAGAATGGATGGAGCCAGACATGCCGCTTGGTCTGATACAGCAAATATGGCAAACTATGGACTCGATTGATTTAATCTTGAATTTGATTTTATAAGGCAGGTTACATGATGCATAGTAGTAAAATTTTTAGTCAAAGTACATTTACAGTAATTAAAAATGGTCCACTCCCATTTTAGAAATAAGGGAAAAAATAAATTTAAATACATGCAAATTTATGCTACCAATTTATTAGCCACTTTGGTAGAAAAGATTCCCTTCCACCCTTCCAATCCAAAAATAACGAGCCATAGCAAGTGGTAAACTTACCGTTATCCTGTCCTCGCACTATCCTATATATATCTATTGTGGAAAGTTTGCCGAGCATTAAAAAAAATTGCCAGATGAATATGCACCAGTCTTTGTAATAAATATTGAATTATATCCTGTAAGCCAGCGTTTCCCAAACTTTTTTTCTGCGATCCGGTTATTTTAATTATTACTTCTTCGTGACCCACAAAATTTTTAAATAGTCCTAGCTTTTGTTAAAAATACTTGATTACACTGCATTCACTTTAGTGAAATAAGGGCATAAGGGGAGTCGTGAGATTGGTGCTACAACTCGAGATTAGTTTTCGCTGAAGGGCATTTAAAATCTACCGAATATGTTATGGAATATGTATTAACCACTTACCAGTCAACTTTCTGGTGAGAAGAGTGTTTAAAAATTGTCACCTTTTTTTAAAAATATTTTTAAACATTTCATTATAATAAAAAAAATTAAGGTTTTTTTTTTCGGAATAAATTAACACCCGGCTTACAATGTTTTAAATTGTATGGAAATTATTATAAAGCATTATTATCTGCCTGAACGGGCTGAAAAGACTGAAAAGACTTATTATCTGCCTGAACAGGACTCGTGTTGAACATTCCTGGCAAGTTGAAAATAAAAACGCCCGAGAGAGACTCAGCTTGTCAGTGTGCGAAGCAAATCTGCGCCTGAGTCACGCCCAGGCAAAACTGTCAAGTGATTTATTATATTAATTGGTATAATGTGTTTTGAAATGTATGTTTTTGCAAAATAAAATAAATATAATCAAGATAGTTGTTTTTACTTTTACATTGGAGGAAAATGACACTATCTGGGAACTATTTTTATGATTTTAACAACTGTATCTAGGAAATCTTGCAAAAAGAACTAAGCGACAATTCACTTTTCATAAGAAAATTACGGGTTCCTTTGCAGTTTGGATTATTTTTAATATGAAACTGAAACTATCATTTTAATCTTGTGATAATTTAATAATGTAAACAGTGGCAGATTAAGATGTTGGAGGCTGTTTTTCGGATAACTTAAAAAAAGTTAAGAAAATTAACATAAAAAACTGTATTTAAAATATATGGGTTATTTATCATATGGGCTATTTTTAAGCCCATAAGATTCGGAGGCCTCAAGCGCGTGCCTCATTTGCATTTAGGATAATCTGCCACTGAATGTAATTAATGTTCACATATCCAGTAAGCTAGCAAATACATGTGGCACTCTACTTCTTCACTATTTTATGGTGAATGCTTAATCCCAGGATCCTGAAATCTCGTGATTACAAAATGGGTCTGGGATTCGATGCCCTAGTCCCCGTGGTGTAGCAAGGGGGGTGCGGCAAGGGTTGATCACATTTTTGGGGCCGGCATTTTCAAAAATACATATATACAATATTTTTCGAGAAATTTTATTTATAAATAAACCACCCGTAGTAAAAACTCCTAGTTTATAGATAAAAAATAGAAGTGATTTGAAAACAAAATTATAAAAATATTGGAGGCGGCAAATTCAAGGACCGCCTCGGGCGGCAGGACCCCTTTCTACACCACTGTCTAGTCTGAACCCACTAAAAAAATGTAATAAGTTGACTAAAAACCATAAAGGAATGAGATAAGATACTGATTGACAAATTTATAGCCTTGTTCGCCAAGCAACTTGTAATCCCTTGTGCAAATTAATTTGGACAAAGGGTTTTTTTCATTCTGCTATGGATTCACTTCACATTTAATGATAAGTTTTTTTTAGTCCATGTCTGTTCCCAATGTTGAGCTTATGGCCTCCAAATAGACGTATCTCAAGGGATGATTTTTACGAGAACTGTTTGTTACTCAGTCGCTCAACCTCTCCTTTTCAAAGATATTAGACAAAGAAGGATAAGGCTAGGACAGTATTAGTGGTTAGCTAATCCATCTCGCTACGTCCAGTTATTAAATGATAGGGAGGGTGGGAAGGAACTTTTAGACATCACAAACACCCATACCTTCGAACGAAATCGATTGAAATATGCCGTTCGTACTGGGGACTCTAACCTCTGAGATCCGGCACGGAAGTCAACAACACTAACCACTGTTCCATAAGGTTATTAGAAGCTCTTATTTCAAATTGTGTTACGTTGCATATGGTTGGCAAATTAATTTGCAAATTTTAGGGTAGTTCGACACTCTGATGTTACATATCAGATTTTAGTAATATTTCAGATTTTTTTTGGTACTGGATATCTCAATAGAATGCCGTTCTATATTTATTACACTGTCATAACTGGAAATACTGAAATAATTCAAATGAAGATGCGCTATTTCTAAAACTGCAGTGAATAAGCTGATCAAATTGCATAGATATAAGGACTCAATTTTAGCACAAAGAGAGGAAAAATGTGGCCGAAAATAATATACCAAAAAAGAAGATATTGATAAGAAAATCCCTATTGATAAGAAAAAGAGAACCAGATATGACCTACAGATAGGGTTGCCAGATTTCTTGCAAGTGAATCCGGGACATTTGTCCGATTTGCTTACATTCGAATCCAAAAACCCAGGAATTAGGGTATCCAATCCCAAAGCCTTTTTATAATGCGGGATTTCGGGATTGATTAATTTTCAATCCCTTACCCTACTTTTTCCCCAGATTATCTACGAAACTCGTTTTTTTTAGCTTACCAAGGTATTTGAAATCCTCAATTCGCTATAGTTTTTCCCCAGATTATCTCCAAATCTCGTTTTTTTTTTAGCCCACCGAGGTATTTGAAATTCTCAATTCGCTATACTTTTTCCCCAGATTATCTCCGAAACACATTTTTTTTTTTAGCTCTTCCAATTCCAAAATCCTATCAATTTTCGGGATGCCCAAATTTTCGGGACAATTTAGTACTCATCCGGGATACGGGACAGCGATTCCAATTCCGGGACAATTCCAGCCAATCCGGGAGACCTGGCAATTAATGTTCCCTCTACTTCTCCGAAGGTTGTGTGCGCAAAATACATTGGGTGTGCAACTTAGAAATTAAATTAAAAAAATTGTGCGCCACTTAACGGTGTTTAGACCTACTTAATGAAATGGTTATTTTTTTATAATGACAATAATTAACAACTCTATATAATGACAATTAATTTATTCTGGCGATGGTAAAATAGGTGTAACTTTTGTGCGCTCTGTGCTAATGCATGTGCGCGCGCTCGACGAGTTGTGTGCGCGCGCACACGCACACAGCTTAGAGGGAACACTGCTAGCAACCATACCTACAGAAAGAGCTAGCTGTTATTAGGACAAGTGTACATGCCTCAACAGTGCGGTGCCATCTGCTATAAGTTGGACTAAAGACTTGGTAAACCGTTAAAAATAACTGCTTTTAGCTAAAATAACTGTGATTATGCTAAAATAACTAGCTTATGCTAAAATAACTGTGATTAGGATTAGACAAGATTGACACAGTTATATTGTTTTTTTTTTGCATAATTGTGTACAAAAATTAGTTAATAACAATTCTAATTTTAGCTGTACATTGTGAACTCTTTATGAACTACTGTCGATTTGTTTTAATATTAAAAAACAAAGTTCTACTCACACACCTACATACCTTTAATAATATTCGCTGTGTAACTACTGTCAAAATCTATGTCGCGCATTGAAATTAAAATCGAATTGAAGGTAGATATTTTTTTTACTTGTGCCACATGCTATAATTATAATATTGTTTATTGAATGCAAATCTCTTTGAAAAAACCGTTAGTCACTTACGCCTCATTGTAACACGTGTTCGTTAAACTGTCTATTGTTTAGGGATATAAAACATTTTTTCTAAAATATTATATTTTTTTTTACTAAGTAATTATTATGTAATCGATATTAGGAATCATTTATAAGTTTAAATTAGTTTAGTAAGAAATTTATTAAGAACTATTTCTTTTTAAAAACGCCGCCCCCAAAAAGTTATGTCTTTCTCTACGGTGCTAAAAAAGACTTCCGATATGTTGCTGACACTTAAAGAAGCAAGTAAAAAATGTCTTTATAAATGTAAGTCCTGGGTTTTTCCGTACATCAAAAGGCGGTAAATGTTAAAACATGTTTTTTCACTTGGTTCTTTAAGTTAATTATAATATAATATAATAATACTAAGAAGTGTTAATCAATAAGTCACAAAGCACCAAATATACGTAAGAAAGCATAGGTTAAGATTATTAGCTCGCATTGATTATGTATTCAAAACAATTTCCATTCGTTTTTTTTTCCAAATATTTCAATTATTTTTGTAAAAATGTCACCTCCAAAAAAGAAATTTTTGACAGTGAGTCACAGAACACAAATAAGCGAAATGAATGCAGAGTGAATGGGGATACAGCTTTCATTGTTTCTGTATACATATTAATCACTATTTCCAACAATATTTCGTACAATTCTCCTTTTGATTTCCTTGATTGGTCGATAATATCAATCTGCATTTTCCAGAATCTGCACTGAATTCGATAATTTTAGCTTCGAGTTTGCTATGACTTTTTCAAAGGCGAAAAAAATAATAATCCTGACTAAAACCATTGATAGTGAGAAAGTTGTTCAAAAGCTCATTCTGGACCCTGACTTCATACTCCACATATTTCACTGTAAGCTTGGTAAAGCTTATGACCTTATTTGTTATATATACCATATTACGCCATACCTACATACAGTTGATTTATGTAGACGCACATATAAACATCGACTGTTGGAAGGGAAAAAGATGCAACCGACGATTTTTTTCGATAATCAAAATGTAACTTCATACATGTTCTATCAAAAGGATGTAAGCTGAAAACACCGAATTAGTACCAAAATTTAGCTTTTAACCGTCCAAGGACGAGCGTGACCATATGGTCACAGTAAGCACCATTGTCTATTGGTCCCACTATTCATCCTTTTTCTACCAGAATATTGTTGCTTTCACTCATATTTGGTTAAGAAGGGTACAGACTTCAGTTAGTCATCAGCCGCGGGGACAGAAACGGCCACCAGAAGCACATGCGATCTTTTGAATTTCTGTTTTTTTTAATGGACTTTTTGAAGCTGTTACATCAAATTATTTACAGTTCTTTTGCTAATATATAATTAAATTGAAATTGTGTTGATCTAAAGAGGTCAAATTGTAAATATTTTTAAAAATTTCATGTTTGGCTATATTTCAACCCCGAATGTTTGCGTTCCCATACAGTCACTTTTGTCCTTACTACTGTCCGTACACAATATTACACAGTAATAAAAAGATGAGGATGACTATATAGTCATGCGGGGTTTCTATACAACGACTTTACGTTTTTTTATTATTATTTTTTGTTAGGAATAAAAGTTATCCGTGACTTTAATATGGATTAAAAAATATTTTTTTTATCGAAAAAAGCTCTCGTCTCTGAAGGGTTAAATTTGAAAAAAGAAGGGCCTGATGAAATTGCGATTAAGAAAAAAAGACTTAAAAAAGATTTTTTTTTTAAATATATTACATTAATATCAGACAAAGTAAATTAAAAATCAGTTTCCATGCACTTAGAGCCTGTGTAAATTTCACAATTTGCCTTTAGCCCAAAATCAACAAAAAACTTTTTTGTGTCTCCTGTACAATTTATTAAGTGTGGGTTACTTCCCTTTTCTTTCTACAGTCGATATCATATCATAAGAAATATAAACATTAAAAAAACTGTTAACTCGAATCTCAATAAAATGCCTGTAAATTATTTGCCTAAAGAAGAAAACAAAATATTGCAAAAAAACATTAAACTATAAATTTCATAGAAGAAAAAAAATCTGAGTGGTAAACTGGTCGAAAAAAGTGCATTTACGTGCCTCCTGAAAACTTATACTTTTTGAAATCAGGTATGGGAAAATTACCAACGATATTTTGTATGAAATTCGACTAATCCAATTCGACCAGGACTAATGTTCAAGAACGCATCTCAATCGAGGTCTATCTGTAATATATTATCGATGGTTAATGTTAGAATCATAGCCCCCAATATTGTATGTAGGCAGGGGTGGGCTGGAGGGGGCTCGAAGGGGCTCGCACGTGCCCCTTGTTAAGTTATAATAAGCTCAGCGAGCCCCTTGTTAATTTAGGAGAAAAGAATATTCTCAGATCAAATTAGTATATAACTGCAATTTCTGACTTACATCTTATCTACGCCGGCTTCAGTATACACAGTAGTACATTTTTGATTGATACATTCACGGTAAATTGCATATTTTTACATTTTATAAGTGTTTTAAGTAACAATCGATTGCTTATTTAAATATTGCAAATAAATGCATAAGAGTGATAAAAAAATCCACTCCTTCCCCAGAGCACCGTGAATTGCTTTGAGATTAAGCGAGCCCCTTCTTAACATACTGGCAGCCCACCGCTGTATGTAAGTGGTAAAAGTGGTGTAGGAAGGGATCCTGCCGCCCGGGGCGATCATTGAAATTGCCGCCCCCAATATGTCCTCTAATTTTGTTTTTTAACACTTCTACTATTTTTTATCCTTGAACTAGGAGTTTTAAATACAGGTGGCTCAATGTTTTTATGTATAAATGTAATATATCGAAAAATATTGCATTTATTTTTTAAAATGCCGCCTCCAAAAATGTGCCGCCTGGGGCGGTCCACCCCTGACACCCCCCCTTGCTTCGCCACTGGGTGGTAATGTTAGAATACATACATATTAGTATAATGTTTATGGTTAATATCACCCAACACCACTGACGACAAGTTTTTAAAACCTTCGTCAAAATAGTAGTTTTTTCATGCAGGTGTTTTCTCGCGAGATTCAGACTATGCTTTATAACGAGTTTTAAACGTGAAAAAAGTACAAGTTTGTAACACAAGTGAATTTATGTTGTAATTTCACCCACTAACCAATATGTCTTAAAACGAAAAAAACTGTGAAAAAAACACAAGTTTGTCTTTGTTTTGAAATATAATATATAAATTACCCAATCGAACGTGAAAGCGCCTGTGTTTAAAGTCAGCTATTGAGCACGATGTATCAATACCTAGTTCCATAGACTAGTTCCATGCTAGTTCATTTCAATAGTATTCCTTCCAGAGGCGGTTGTGTACCTAGAGGGGTGCTGATTCATCGTTTCTAAATAGGTAGGAACCTGCATTTCTATAATAATTGGTAATTGTGTGTTTAAGCTAGTCATGGATTATTTCGGCGAAATACTTCACATACTAAGCTAAAAACAACGCCACGATATAAAATTAATTTTTGAGGGCTTGATAATCGCGTTAAAATCACACATTAATATGAAGAAAACTGTTCAATTATGTGAAATGCATTATGGCCGCGTGGCCATGGAGGAATGAATAATGGAAGCGAAGTACTGAAAAATATTTCGTATTTCGCATAATTTATCAGTGTTCTTATTAATGTGTGATTTTAACGCGATTATCAAGCTCTCAAAAAATAATTTTAAATCGTGGCGTTGTCTGCTTAGTTTTTGAAGTTTTTCGCAGTAACAATCCATGACTAGCTTTAACACAAAATTAACTAATAATCAATTTGGAAATACGGTGCAATATGAAGCATTAATTCTTGTCAATGAAACATAATATTAATATCCATTAGTCGAAAAGCACACTTGGGTATCAAAGTTGAACTTGTAATGGCAGTGCGGTGGCGCCGTTATAAGTATATGGGGAAAAAGGAACTCCCCGTATTTACCAACTTTTATTTTCACGATGTATTTTGAAGTTGTACAATACCCTATAATAACTTATAGCTGAATTCTTGTTACTGATTCGTAAGTCGTTATGGTAAACGCGTTATACGTGTTATAAAATTGATAGTCGTCAATATTTTTTGGTGATTATCGTATCCTTACAAGTTGACAACAATATAACATCGTTAAGTGCCGCCCTGCAATTCGTCGTGGGAAGTCGATTAATATAAAAATAAAGAAAGGATGATGTCATTTCAAATACGGTTGCCTAATTTTTGAAGTAGCATATCGACTTTGGAAAAGAAAAAGGACGTAACCCACACATCAAATTTTACAGGAGGCACAAAAAACGTGTTTTGATGATTTTGGGCCATATGAAAATTATGAATTCTACATAACCTTGAAGTGCACGGAGACTTCTAAACTGGTGTTTAAATGATATAATCTAATATTAATCAAAGAAATTGTCTAGGAAAAACCTTTATTTCAGTCTTTTTTCTTGGTTTTAATTTTTTACAAGGTCAAACTTAAAAGCTAAATTTGGATACTCGGCATTTGCAGCTTGCATCCTTTTGATAGAACGTGTATTAGGTTTGATACATTGTGATAATAAAAAAAAATCCTGTTAAACTAAAACTGTGGGTTACGCCTTTTCCCTTTCTACAGTCGATATGAAATCATTAGCGTAGCTAGAAATTTTAGCCCCTTGTGCAAACGGCACGAAGCCTCTATGGAATTTGTTATATTAAGTATGTAGAATTTTGGCCCTCCCTTTCGATTGGCCCTGATGCATTGCATGATTCCGCTATGAGGTGGCTACGCCGCTGGCAGATTTGGGGAGCCACAGCACAGTTTGGGGGGCCACGGGCAAATTTCCCGAAATCCGAAAATTTCTGCAATCGCGCAAATTTTCAGGATTCGAAATCCTTGGAGGAGCTAAAAAAACAGGTCCCACGCTGGTTTTCTGGGCAAATCCGCAAATTCATAAATTCACGTCACATTCAAAGAAGACAAAACAATGGTAGGGGGTCACAGACAAATAAAGACACTCAAACGGGCCATGGGCCCAAAAAGGTTGAGAAACACTGCTCTACATGAACGGAGTATATTTTGCTTCCTTAAAAACGCCCCACTTCCCCTTAAACAAACACCCCTCATTCATGCAAATAAAAAATTCTTGCTGTATGCTATTTTAGCATACCTTACTAAACCTTACTAATTTCAAATGCCTAACACCTAATCCTGTTAAATAGTGGGCCTTTCAACACATTCAAATTAATTTAATGTTGTTCATTTAAAATGAGAACAACATCTTTAAAAAATGATCTTATTCTCGTTAGATAGAAATCTAAAAAAAATATATTGTCGAGTTGAATTATTTCAGTAGAACATAATTAGTTGTAGTTTAAAATAAATTGTAAACGAAAAATCCAAAATTTATATGATTTCAGTTTACTACATACTTCCACCATGGATTATTTCTCAAAGAAAATATATCCGAAAAAAATATAAAATCGGAAAATGGAAAGTGGGTAAGCTTTTCAACAATAATTAAATCTGCAAGATGCATTCTATTGTTATTTACCTAGCAAAAAGCGCATTTAACCCTTTGAGGAGTGGGCTAATTTTTAATAAATTAGGTTTTTCTTTTATTTTGATTGTTTTAACACTTTATAAGCGGGCGTTTTTTAGCGCAAAAATATATTACATTCTTAAAATCAACACCACTTCTAAGCCAAACAGTATTTTCGGCTGAAATTTTCAAAGAAATCATATGTGACATTTAATCATTAAAAATAAAATAAAAACATTTTGAATACATCATAATTTCACTACTTTTCTAAGCTAAATTTAAAAACCTGTTATTAATTTAGTAGATAGCATTCCACTTGTTATCAATATGAAATATTCAAAATATTCAGTATAAAAAATAACATTAATCCATAAATCTTCGTTCCTACAATCACTGGAAGTGTGAAATCTGATGCCCTAATTATTCATGAAACATGTGCGCCTTTTTAAAAAAAATACTATGTGAACGAACATTCAGGGCATAATAAATTATGAGTTTTATTGCTTATTGTCAAAAAGGGTCACTTGCCGCGGCAGTTATTTTGAAGAAACCATTAAATTATGAGTCAATATACCATCAAAACTGACAGTACGCGATAAACGTATTTTTACGTGTCCCGCCTAAAATGTGTTAAGTATTGCCACACAAAAAAATATTTAAAAAAAAACATTTTTTTTTATACATTTGTCAATTTGGAAAGAATGTCAAATATTATTTCAAGAAGTATTTTTATCATTTGGCTAATTAATTTAGAAAAATTCTGCTGTATTGTAGTAGGGCCGATATTTTAAATTATATTGAAAATAAATATCATTCATAAAGGTATTTAATGTTGAAAATTCACAAGTATGCTTAATTTTATTATCTTATTGAGACTCGTATATTATACATTCACTTGACAAATGCAAACAATGTGAATATCAAATATTAAACATATTTTTTCCCAGATTTTAATTGCAACATGAGACTTTAATTAATAATTTAAACAATTATTAAAGACGTGAAATTATGAAAGAATCACTGACCATCTCTAGTGTGCGTGTACATAAACATACATGAGTGTGTTAAGACTAAATTTGTTAATTGAATGTGCAAACCCGAAAAGTTATACTAGAGATTACAGTAGAACCTCGATTATCCAGACTAATCAGAGATGAAGGTAGTCCGGAAAAATAGAAAGGAAAATACATGTATATTCAGTATGAATATTTTTTTTGTTTAGATTTACATTCAGCTTCAGTATTAAATTATTTTTTATTAAGAAATTCACTTATTGATTTTTGCTTAAAGCAGCTAGCTGTTTTTTAAAAATGCCAAATCGCGAATACTTTTAAGATATATAGCTGTCCTGAGTTACACTCTCCTTGGCACTCAAACCATTTCATAGCGACATCTAAACACTGAAAAGCTACAAAATGTGTAGGAACTCTTTACTCGCAAATCTCTTCATTGTCTTCTTGAATTTGTTCCTCTGATGCAGACATTTCTTTAATTATTTCCTCATCAATTAAAATTTGGAATTCAGGATTGTTCGCATCGGAATTTACCCACTCGGTTACAACATCTTCGTCACATTTAGCACATATTGAAATTTGTGCTATTGCTTCTGTAATGTCTCGTATACCACTTTCTACTGGAACATACTAATATTACTGGAACATACTAATGTTACTGGAACATACTAATGGTCTTCAAAATTTTGTTCCATGATTTTCGACACATCTTAAGTGAAGTTGACACATCTTCCAACTCTGCAGCCATGTAGAAAAAGTCTTATAAATTTATTTTCTTATGTAAGCCATAATCGTGGTACCATCTGTTTTCTATATAAGCGTTTGAATGTTTCTATTACACCTTGATCCATTGGCAGTATTACCGAAGTCACGTCTGGTGGAAGGTTAGTATATATGAAAAATTGGTGTTAGCTACCCATAGTGAAATTATAATATTTACAGAATGCCTTTGTTATTTACAAGTAGCAAGTACCCGGCATGCGTTAAAACGCCACTCAAAGAAAGAAAGTGTTCTTGTTTTAATTGTTTTTATTGAAGTGCTTTTGGATACACAATATAGTACGAAATATAATTGCATAGGAGTGATACAAAAAAACTCATTGCTTCCCCAGAACATTGAGAATTGCTTTGATATAAAGCGAGCCCCATTGTAACGTATTGGCAGCCCGCCGCTGGCTCTACTAATTCAGAAACCTTTGCGAGCGTCCGCACGAGTCACCAAAGTTTTATTGCAATCGGTTGAACGGTATAGGAACGCATACGGGACAAACAAACAAACATTAATTTTTATATGTATAGATTTTTACAATGCTATTCTTTTCATTATAGTGACGAACACATAAAGAGTAATTAATTTTAACTAGCTGCAAGTCCGTTGCCCTCAACGGGGGGATTTTTTTTACATTTTTGGCGTGGAAAATCAAATGCAAACTTATTTATAGAATAATTAATTCTCTAAATAGTTTTTTTTTTAAGAATACACCCAGTCCTCTTTAAGAATTAAAATAAAACGGGATTGTAAAAAAACACGCAAATATCGTAAAAACGTGAATTCTGGGCAATTTCAGTATTTCACTGTAAATAATCAAAATTTACGTCTGAACCAAATTAAAATTAAGTAAAAAAAATCGATCCATAGTAAGAAAAACTGTTTTGATATTTTTATTTTAAACAAAAACTTTAATAGTCTGTCATTCTTAAAATGTTGAGAAACCATGTCACATATAGGATAATCGAAATAAATTGCAAATTTGATTCAAATGTTTGAAAAATAGTCTAAATATATTCTCATACATTATGAAAAAATAAAATTATATTTATAATATATTTTATTTTAGCCGCTCCCATTGGATAGAACGACATTTCAAAAATGTGCTGTTCAAAATAAGCCGTTATCATTGGGTGAATTCCACGGCAGGACCCACATTTAGCACTATAAATATGAAGATATTAGAGAAAAACTCATCTCATATTTTTTATGAGAATATTTCTTTTTCTATGTACGGTTTTTTCCGCGTCCGTTTTTATATGTGCGGTTTTTTCCATGGTCGCTTTTGTCTGTGTAAGCATTTTTCTGTGTACGCTTTTTCTGTCCCCTTTTATCCTGTTTGGTTTCATCCGCATACGGTTTTTTCCCGTCCACTTTTCCTGTCCGGTTAAATCTGTTCACCAATCATTCTAGATCAGTGTTTCTTAACCTTTTAAGTGAGCCACACCCCTTTGAATCTCGAAATAGGTCTCCGCACTAGGGTATCTAATTCCGATATTTCGGGATTGAGCACTCAACATAAAATCGTGTATAAATAGAGATTTGGGATTGACAAAATTTTTGGTCGGCGATGAAATATAAATTTCAAAAGCCCAGAAATTTGCAGAATTCCCCAAATGATCAGCCTGACTCGTTTTTCTTTTTTTTTTTTAGGCAACCGGGCACCCCTGGTTAAGAAACACTTTTCTAGATCATAGTCATCATTATATCATCACAATATGATGAATAGACTAATAATTTTTCAATATCCTTAATTTATTTTTCTCTGATTTTTCTGACTCCGACTCCACGCCCATATATAAGCCCGTGAGCTCCGCATCTTTGGTCAACATTAATATACTTTACTTTGTATCACACCCATTTAGTAAAAAATAACAATGTAATAAATAATTTATGTTTGAAAAATCTTTTTTTCAGATTGCGGAAGAGTTGTGTATGCACAACCCTAAACAAATCGCATGGAGACTATAAATTGCGTCGATTTTTAATGGATCCGAATCGTCTTCAATATGGTGGTGCGCGATTCAATACATCGCATTACACTTTTGCTGTTGGTGCATCACATGCAATGAGAGGTTTACCGAGAAGATCCAACAATGAAAATAGAAGCAATGACGCCTTTCAAAATAGGAAAAACAATAACCGAAATCAAAATCTTCGAAAATCTCATCACTCGAATACTCACCATCGCAGAGGTGTCTCCAAAAATGACTTGCCTCCTAGAGTTCAAAGGAGACAAAATCACACAGAGAAGCCCCATCACGAGAGGAATCCTGGTTATGAATATGAAAAGTTACTTGAAATCTCAATAATGGACCCCACTGATATGCTTTTGCATTTTAATAATGACAATCGTAACTTCACCGCCTTGCTCAACGGAGACCTCCAACCTAATATCATCGTTTTGGCTGTGAAGTGTGTATCAACCGTGTGCAGTATCGTTTGCACCGGAAGCGAACTCAGTATTCTGATAAATATCAAGAATTCAAATTTTTTAAATATGTTGGAAAAATACATTGCAAATTTGTGTCATAATACCGACTCTTTCAAAGCGAGAAACACACTTCTCTGTAGAAACATGGAATCGTTTTGGTGTGATGTGTTTCATATATTCAATACATTATTGGATCTGTCGCTCAGCGAGGACGTCGATTCGCTGTCAATTTTATTTGACACTGTAGAAAGGACCATTCAGAAGTTAGGGAAGCCAGTTATAACTTATGCTGTTCAAGATATGTTTAAAATAACCAAAGAGAAGTTTTCGATTTGTAAAGAAAAAGTCAATTGCAAACAGGTAAGAAAAAACTGATGATGATTCATCACTTTTAAGTTCACTGTCAATACTTGCTGGAGAGGCGTATATATATAAAAAAAAACACTGCCAACATCCAACGTGACGCGACGGCAGTGTGTTCCTGTTCCATACAATACAATGGCAAATATGTAGCTATGATCTCATCCAACATGCTTACGTGGCGTTGGGTGTCGGCAGTATGTTTCCGCCTTTATTTTATGTTGATTTAAAAATGATGAATTGCAGTAAAATATATATAACTTCAATCTAATCTTCTTATAAAAGAAGTTATTTGAATGAAATCGGTGGACATTTGCTTTTATAAATAGACATCAAAACATCATATTTTTGCTGTACACGTCACCCGTGCTAAAAGGTGATTTATGCTGTCCATTCTAAAGTGAAATCTGTAATTCAGTTAATAAAAGAAAAGTTTAAAAGATGCTTAATTTGTTTTCCGCCAGTTATAGTCAGGTTGAATGCCCCAGAAGTGATCTGTTGCCGCAAACATACTTATTGATGTGCGACATGATTGACAATTATGATTTTTTTTACTGTCATTGAATTTCAAATAAAACACTATGTTTTTATATGAGGTCGATGAACTATTTCCTCTGGGGATAAGAAGTTCAATCAAAGCACATATCATATGTTGGTTGATATTAACCATTTACATGATTCTGCATATGCAATTGATTTTTATTGTAGGATGAAATCGAGGAAGGAAGAAATCGTTCCGTGAGATCAGACACTTCTCTTCCTGATAATTTCAGAAAAATAAAAATCATACCATCCATAGAAGAACTGACAGCTATGCAGAAACCTTACCTGAGAGCTAACATTATCGACGGTGCATACGAAAACGTGGATCACTACCTTGATGTACAATTTCGTCTGCTTAGAGAAGATTTTATCAGTCCTCTGAGGAAAGGTATCATCGCCTACCTGGATAATCCTGCGGCAAAACAGTTTGAAAATATAAGGTAAATATAGTTATTACCATAATGGAAACGTCAACCATTTAAAACAGGGGTACACAATGTGTGTACCGCTTGTTAATTATGTCTTGTTAAAGAAAATTAAAAATAGAATATCCTCTGGCTAAAATGACTGTTCAGACATTTTCATATTTGTTGAACACGCTCATTGAACTTCTTCTTTATTTGGAAGTACATACTATCTTTTTCCAAACATAAGACATTGTCATACATTCTTTTATGATTTAAAATATGTGCAAGGCCTTATTTTCGGGTATAGGTCTACTTTTCAGAAGAAAATTTTATGTATAAGAATTATACATTTATTAATTTTAATAGCGTATATTAATATAAATACTTGCAGATAAATTTATTAGAAAACAGTCATGCCATCTTCTTCTGGAACCAACGTGACCAATCGATGTTTGGGATCCTTGGCCCAGAAATAAATCAGTTTTATCTATTGCAATCATGTTTGACAGTTAGTATTTTGAAAAATCGATACCACCAAGGTAAATTTTTATCATATTGGAAAAAAAATCATAACACCATTAACTCTCGCGGCTCGGAGACTAGAAAAATACTTCTCGGCCGATGGGGGTCTTTTAGGGACCCCAGTGGTTTCCTCATTATTGGCCTTATTCTTATGAATTTCAAAAAAAAAAATAGTCTAAGGGCTTTAAAATATCTCTGCATCATTCCTCATACATTTTTTTATAAAAATCCGTGGTTTTTTAATAAATAATCATATTTTAAGTTGCGCGTAAAATATACGTGGTTTCAGTGCAAATGACAATGCGCGACTGGCCTGCTTGCTAAGCGGCGTTCAGCATATAATCTTACGAACGATCGCTGATAAGCGGGCGCTTATCTCTTATCTTATCGTATTTATATAAACTACAAAAGGTCCAAAAAACTATGATATAAGAATACCTTAATTATAAACATTGTATCACCCATATTAAAATAGATATTTAAGAAAATGTGGGTATTGGGGTCGCATTTCTTGAGCTTAGAACCGGAAAAGTTAACTGAAAATCTTAAATAATACAACTTTATTTTGCCATAACTGTGTCAAAAAAATGTTATCAATCTTAGACACTGCTAGAGGGGTGCAAGGACAAGTTCACCGTCATTACACATCAATGTTAACCTTTTGGCTGCCATAGAAAAAAGTACGTCTGTACTAGGGTATCCAATCCCGGAGCCTTTTTCCAATCCCGGGATTTCGGGATTGATAAATTTTCAATCCCGGGATCCCGGGATCCCGGGATTGAGATAAATCTACCGAGGAATTTGAAATCTCCGATTTGGTATACTTTTTCCCCGTATTCTCACGAAACCTCGTTTTTTTTTTTTTTTTTAGCTCACCGAGGAATTCGAAATCCTCAATTTGGTATACTTTTTCCCCGAATTCCCACAAAACCTCGTTTTTTTTTTTTTTTTAGCTCACCGAGGAATTTGAAATCCTCAATTTGGTATACTTTTTCCCCGAATTCTCACAAAACCTCTTTTTTTTTTTTTTTTTTTTAGCTCACCGAGGAATTTGAAATCCTCAATTTGGTATACTTTTTCCCCGAATTCCGACAAAACCTCGTTTTTTTTTTTTTTTTTTAGCTCACCGAGGAATTTGAAATCCTCAATTTGGTATACTTTTTTCCCGAATTCCCACAAAACCTCGTTTTTTTTTTTTTTTTTAGCTCACCGAGAAATTTCAATCGACAATTTGCCAATTTCATCTCTCTTTTCGAGATTTACTACAAATTTCTCAATCCCGAAATCCCGGGATCGCGACCATGTCAATCCCGGGATTTCGGGATCAGAAAATTGAACGGGATCCCGGGATTGGATGCCCTAGTACCTAGCACGCCGACTATAATTTGGAATTATTAATTTAATTAGGTATTGACAAGATAACTCGTCTCTGGCATGTTAAGCACGAAAAATTTTACGAGATATTTCGTCTGTGGCAGCCATCCAGTTAACAAAAGATTCTTTTGTCATCCATGTTTGATACAAATGAATATTTTATAAACATAATATGAGTTGTCTGGTATCAAAAGCAGAACTGTTCCATGCATGATGTATGGAACAGTTCTACTTTTGATACCAGACTCATATTATGTTACTGTTAAAATTTCATTGTACAAATGATATAAATAGAAATTCTGATTTTTCGAAGTATTCACTCAGCTTAAAACAATTTAAGAGTTATTAATTTTGGCATGGTTTTTTTCAAAAATAAATAACATAAAAATATAATTAAAGAATACATTATTTTATTTTGAATATTGAGCATACACAAACGCTTTATCAAACATATTACAACAAGAATAGTAACTTAGTGTTTGTACAAACTTACATGTGTCATTATCACTAGTAGCTAAAACACAGAGCGATATTTTGCTCCTCTGACTTTCTTGCATGAAACCGTAGGAGCGATATATCACTCTGCCGTAACCAAAAAGTTAAATGACTGCCTGCATACTTTTAATGTTCCATTCGTTACATGTGTACATTTTCAAATTGAATTGTTTCAGGGTGTTCAAGAAAGTGCTCTTTAAAGGATTGACAGTCATGCGAGGAGGAGGATTGGGAATGGTTGTTGTTTTTAAACAGAGCTTGTGCAATAAAAGTGCAATGGATAAAGTGCCGGAGAGTAGAAGGAGCATCGCTAATTCCAAAAAGCTTATGTTTGGCTCTCTTGTTTGCTTCACTGATGATAACTTTAAGACAATGTATTTTGCCACTGTTAACAATAGAGATAAAATTGCAGACGGACAGGTATGCTGTTAAACCATTTTCCCTCAAGTTGACACAGTTATCGGAAAATTTTTAATAGCCCCAATGTACTGGAGTATTATTCATATTTATAGACTTCAACAGCCAGAAGCTCGATATATCTATCAACGTTTTTATCATATTGTTATCGCAGGGCGCAGCAAAATATGTTAATTTTTATTTAGTCTGTGTAGCTTCAAATAGATTATCGACAGACTATCTGCATTTTTGTTTAACCTTTAGAGACGTATGGACGTACATGTAAGTCGGCGCCATTTTTCTGTAAATTATCATAGAAGTACTTTCAACTCAACACAGGAGTGTCTGTCTGTGAGCTTTAAGTATGAATGACATATTTATTGGAAAAAAAGTCACACCTTTGTCATGTTTAGAAAAGTCAGTAAAGTAAAGTCAGTAAAGTAAAGTAAAGTAAGTTCATTATAGATCTATTCACTCCTCTAAGAGTTAATAACAATAGGAAGACATTTAAAAGAACCATCAAGAGATGGTAAAAAATATTCAACATTGTCCCATCTATAAATATTATTAGAGAGGTCACATGGCATGCCGGTTACATCAAAAGACAAAGAGGCCATGGTAAAATACATATTACAAATGAAATAATAATATTGGAGCCCCAGTGAACTACAAAGTCAGTCCCAAACCCCATTACGTGCTTATCATTTTTCACTGTGTGAAATATCGGTAAGCTCTGCTGCTGTGACCGAAAGTGCTGAGATCTACAAAGATTGAATGTTCCAGAACCAAATTTGTATCGCACAAAGCAAACAATCACCGTTTATTGCACATGTCACTGTCAAATGCTTGGTACTTGGAGGCTTTCGGTGTATATTTTTGTCTGTACATAACGAGGTTGTGATGTTCGTACTCCACTGATATAAATGTAATTAAATATTTCAACCCTTCATTAATAGCCATCACGCTGCCAACTTTTATAAACAGATAGTATAACTTGTTTTTTCAACATATTTTTCAGATAACAGTTGAGATGGATAAATGTTTTGATACTAACAAATTAACCAGCACACAATTTTTGATGGTCGAGAGTGAAGTCTACTTCTTACCATATTATTACGTGTTAAAGGCTTTGCAACAGCCCAGTTGGGCGAATTTTTTTCCTATGAAGAAATATATTGTCAATGCCAATGTAAGTAATCGATTGAAAATAATGGCTTACTTGGTAAGTGAGCATTTTCAACCGACTGTATCAATGTGTGTTATCGGCAGAACACAAATTATTCCTTGCTTCTCAATAAATATTGAAGACATCTGCTTAGGAAGGCATATTTTGAGGAAATATTTATTTCTCTTTCTCAGTGATTTTTTAGCCTCCTTACTCCTACCTTATTTAGCATGGTGTATGTAACATATCCGAAACATCTTTTAAGCAAAAAAGCAATAGTTGTCATTTATTTCTTTATCTTGGTTAATATTTAATTTCAAAGCCTCTTTTCTTATGTTGTCATCTTGATGTGTACAATAATAATTACTGTTCATATATAGGCAGTGGTGTGCTGCTAAAATTGTATGAACCGGCTCGCACCTTGGTTGGCGATTTTGGGATTTTCAAACAATTTCATGTCAATTTGAAAAACCCAGAAATTTACAGCGCAGGATGTTTTTTTTTTTTTTTAGCTCTTCTGAGAATTTTCAAATCCAAAATCCCAAGAATTTACCAATTTGCCCAAATGATCATCGTGACTCTTTTTTCGAATCTAAAATCACAGGAATTTATGGATATACTAATAACCGTGACGGGTCTTATTCATTCTGAGACATGATTTAAGGAATGGCAAATTATTTTAGTATTTTAGGAACCAGCTCTCCGAACCGAAATTATTTTAGGAACCGGCTCAGCAGATCCGGTGCGAACCCATAGTAGCACACCACTGTATATAGGTTACAACATTTATAAATAGAAGAATAAAAATATTAAAAAAAGTATGGTTTTGGAGTTTCTCGATCAAATTAAAATTATATGCTGATAAAATTCTTAGCTATTGAAAAAATCTATTATTCTATCTATAATTAAAACTCGAATACCATGCGGTTTCTTAATTCTTGTTAACCGTACAGGTGTGGCGTTAACGTTTCCTTTTAACCCCAATGAATTGTGAAACAATTAAGCTTTATATGTTCAAACTGAACCGTTAATTGTATTTCTTCTGCTCGTATTTGATTAAACCATTTTAGCATCGCTGAATCCAAATTTTCATATGATAATATTTTCAAAGCTTTTTTTTTTTTTTTTTACTTAGAAGACCTGCATTAGCATTACTGCCACAATCTGTTGAAAACTCCATATGATACTCTATATGACCATATGAATACTAACTCAATATTCTTGAGAAACCTTCGATATGTATTAATATTTTTCACCTTTGTCATTTAACATCATTAACACAAGATTTTTTTTTTCGATTACTCAGCATTTTTAACGGGAATTTTTCTGAAAAGTTTGAGTAAACACACTAAATTTTACACTAAAAGAAAAATATAGTTATCTACAAAAATTTGCTGAGATAAAAATCTATGGGGTTAATCAATCAATGATTTAAATAAATTGCAGCATGCTCTGAACATGGTCCTTTTCAAAGTCAATTTATAATAACAAAAGTTCACTGATTTCAGTCAACTTGATTTATTATAGATATTACTACCAAAACTTTTGTAGAATAATATCTAGGTTAGTTATTTTTAATTTTATTTCAGCCTTCTGCAGGTCATCCTAGATATTTAAATGCCGCGAGAAGATACAAGATATGCAACGGTGCAAATGTGCATATTCTACAAGAATCGTCTTGGCCTTCTGTTGACGAGGTAGGCATGGATGAAACCCAATATACTGCTTATAAAATGGCATTGAGGAAAGAGTTCGTCACTATTCAAGGACCCCCTGGAACAGGGAAGACGTTCATTGGTCTCAAGGTCGCCAGAACTCTCCTCAAGAATGATTTTTCTAGCAGTCCGCCCATTTTAGTTGTGTGTTACACGAACCATGCCCTAGATCAGTTCTTAGAGGGGCTTTTGAAGGTGACCAATAAACTTGTGCGCATCGGTGGTCAGTCTAAAAGCTTGGCACTTCAGGATTACAATTTACAATCGTTTCGAAAGCAACTGAAGAAACAAGAATTCAAAAAAAAATTTAATGAATTCACACAAAATATGGGAAAACTGCGGCACAGGATCAATTTGATTCAATCCAAAAGTGTCATCGTGGATCTTGCGAAGATCAATGTCATGTTGGACATCAATATAGTTGAGTTCTTAATGCCATTCAATATGGGAAACAACAGATGCTCTCTTGTGAATTGGTTGATGATGTCTGACATGGTCAAATACACATCTAACCTCAAAAATAATGTTGATGAATCTGAATTATGGATTGACAACAAATCTGACGACTTCTGTGACTTTGGTGACTCTGACATTGAAGATGACAATTTTAAAATGCCTGTTTTGAATGAAAATATTTTTTCTGTCAGAACATTGAATAATGAGTTAAGGCATATATTCAGAAGGCTGAACACCGACATAAGCGATGAAGATAGAGATCGAGCCGATATGCAAGCTGCAATTCTAATAAATGAAAAGGATTTCTTGAGGGTCTGTTTTTGATGCTTTTAATTTTTCTGTATGCAAATAATTGTTACTTATTCTGGCCGCCATCACTTGGTTGCTAGTCCTCACACTTCCTTGCTGAAACTGGGGTTCAAATTTATCCAACATCATTTCACCCTTTGAGTAGTGACTTTTTTTTTACTAAATTTGGTTTCTTTGTATATTTTGATTATTTGTACTAATACTACAAACAAAAATATAAAAACACTTTTTGATACGGATCAATCTGGGAAGAATATAATTATCATTTCAGGGAGTAAATGTATTATTTTGATTATATAAGGCACAGTTAAAACTGTAAATTAATTCGTTATTACTTTTAAATATTTTTTTGCTTTCACCCATGGGTATGTAACGCTCTACTGACGTTAGATTCCAGGATGGGGATCAACCTGAATTAGAATTTTACCCTCATTATTATATTTGCTTGCAAATGTTAACCTTTTTATAAAATTTAAAAAAAAGCAACAAAAATAAAAATACGTGTACAAATAAATTATGAAAGCCACAAATTACCGATAGATGTGTGTAGCATCCATATCTTAACAACGATTCAATAAAAAATATGAGAATGGCAATAGATAATAGATGACAAAATACTTCGCCGCACCGGTACGGCGATACTACTCAAAGGATTAATATGCACTCGATTATAAGAATTCGGAGACACCAAAATAGTAAAAAATGTGTTATTATTAGAGGAAATATGATTCCGAATCGTAGTGTTGATTATCCACTGCTGGTTAATTATATGTTGTATGCATATTGGATGTTTATATTATCCTTTGAGACTGGTGTACCACCACTGAGGTTATTTATCATTACGGATAAATGCAATATTCTTGTAGCAAAATAAATTTTAAAATCTATGGATGAGTAGTAGCCATTTTTCAAACTGATTTATTTACAATCAGTCATGTATGTAAAAGATTTCTTACAATTTTGAAAGTTGAAACTTACGCTAGTTACTAGTTATGCTAGTGCTCAGAGCATGAAATTATGCTGTCACATTGAGGCCATAAAGTCAAACAATGTAATCTAGAAAAAAAAAGTTTTTCTTTTTTTTCATTCTCGGCTACATGATAACAAAAGATAGTCAAAAAACATTATGTCAAACTTTTCTAGTTTCTTTTTAAATTACCATTGAAGAACGTTAACTACACAATGTTGTCCTTTTTGCAGTGATAACTTAAATCAGTAGGAGCCAAAATATCAGATTTTGGCAACTATAAGGCTTGAAATAATTTATGTCGCAAGTCATATCTGCTATATTTTTTTTTAATAACTATGGTGTATAATTTTTATAAATGAGCTTTCTTTTCTAGATTCAGTTAAGCAGACCGAACTCCGAGGATCATATTTTCTGCGATCCAAGAATTCATTCCGCTTCAAGCTTTAATGTCAAACAACGATGGGGACTTTACTGGCAATGGGTTCAACCAGTTTCGCAGTTCCTAAATGAGGACTTCTTTAAAAGAATGGTATTCATTGACCTCATTTCGTGAACCTATAGAAATCGAGGAATTATGTATAGTTCTTAGGATTGCGTGAATCCGAAATAGCCTATCGAAAATAATCACTCTTAAGTCTATAAATCATGTTGAATCAAATACTTGGAAATTTTTACCATATCACGAATTTGTTGATTGTGATTTGAATTTGAAATTACGTTACAAAAATGTTGACAGTAGAAACAAGAAAAATGAAATATATATATATATATATATATATATGTATATTTTATAATTTTTGCCCCCAAGTTATTTCAATTTGAACATGTTTTAACCTTCCTAATCCTTTTCAGATACCCTACAAGCAAGCCAAAGACAACTATGATAAGTTGACCGCAGCTATTGATGAAAACATCTTGATGAATACTGATGTCATTGGAATAACCACTACAGCAGCAGCAAAATCACATTCCCTCCTGAAATCTTTAAAGATTCGCATAGGTTAGTATATTTTACTTGCAGAGAGCAAAAGCAAATAATAAGCTTAGAGCAGTGGAGTAATAGGGCAATTGGACGCCAACGCTGGTGTGAATTAGCCCCAAGCATCACTATATGTGTAGTTTTTAAAAGATTCAGTCAATTCAATGTAAATACAGTACAGTTGACACCCTATAGACATGACCATAAAGACAGTATTTAGGAGACCATGAACCTAAGTCAGTGCTCGACGATGAGAACTTTTTCAAAATATTTTTTTTTTTTTGAATATTTATTTACTTCATATAAAAATTATAAGCATATTGAAAGATTCTCGGGGCTTTCGAGACCCTAAGCTTCAGCCTAGTAAGCTTTTTATATTTTCTTACTTATTGTGACGGTATTCCTTTGAAGTGTAAGTTTTGTGATGATTCACCATGACACTACACTTCGTCAAATGAACAGAGGGTCGAACATATATCGAAAACTATTCGGCCAATACACATGCATTCAAATATTATTAACGAAATAGTAAATACATAGTTATGTAAATACTTTATATAATTAATAAAAAAATAAAAAAACAAAAAATTGAAATCCTCGATTCGCTATACCTTTTCCCCGGATTATCTCCAAAACTCTTTTTTTTTAGCTCGCCAAGGAATTTAAAATCAATTCGCTATACTTTTTCCCTAGATTATCTCCGATTCCAAAATTATATAAATTTTTGGGATTTGCTTAAAATTTCTCAATCCCGGGATCGTGACCATGTCAATCCCGGGATTTCGGGATCAGAAAATTGAACGGGATCCCGAGATTGGATGCCCTAGTACAGAGATGGGGAACAAGGGGCCCGCGGGTCACGCAGTGATCCGCGTGAGAAAATATCTAACCCGCTTGAAATGATTGTTTTAATTTAAAGCCTTAATTATTCAAACTATGTGAACCGCGACACGATTTTTTTTTATTTTTCAAATCAAATTTGACCCTCCTTGCGAAAAAGGTTCGCCATCCCTGCCCTAGTATTTACCCTTCAGTCCTGTACACCGGAAATCGATTCTTATGTCCCTGGGATGTATCATTTTTTACATCAATGTCATTATGAGCTCGGCTTAAATACATAAATTAAAAGAAAAACGAATTGTTTTGTTTTGAAAAATACAAAAAAGTCATACAAAAAACGGCCTCTTTTCAGGATCTTAATTTCATTCTGTGAATGACAAGAATTATCGATATCACATAATATATCTATCTAACAGTAAAAAACAAATTTTATTATAGCATATGCTATATAAAATATTGCACTTTCGAATGGTGTGGCCTGTAAACAATGCTTTAGGTATAATAATCGTGTGATTGCACACCTGCTCTCCCACCATCTAAAAACTATTGATTACGAATTATTAATTACTTTTTTTTTTTAAGTGATTGTCGAAGAAGCTGCAGAAGTATTGGAGAGTCACATAGTAGCATCATTGAGTGCAACTTGCGAACATCTCATCATGATAGGTAACTGATATTGTAACCCATTTTTAATTTTTTATCATATGAAATAAGAAACCCACCAAACTCATCGGAAGGACTTTCAACATTATATGCATTAATTTTAACACAAAAACGTGCACATCAATCAAACCGATATACAAAAAATCATGAAACTGTTGCAGAGATGTGCACAGGAGACTATAACTCCTGCATTACAACGGTGAACAAATACATCTGATATGTTATATATATAATAAAAAATATCTTTTTGTGTTTCTTGGAAATCATGTTAAATCTTTAGGCGATCACCAACAACTGAGGCCGATTACCGCTTCCTATGAGCTGACCCGTGATTTCAACTTGGACATCTCGCTGTTCGAGCGAATGGTGAAAAACGGGAACCATTGCTATCAACTTGGCGTCCAGCACCGCATGAGACCTGAAATCGCAGCATTAATAGCCCCCGCCATTTACCCAAAGCTGAAAAATCACCGCAGTGTTTTTCGCTTCCCCAAGGTCAAAGGAGTCGTCAAAAGTTTGGCATTCGTGTGCCACGAACATCCTGAAACAAAAGTGATTATTATTTATCTTACTATCACTTCTATATTAGTAATCCAGAAAATGAAATGTCTAAATTCATTCCCAATAGATATGTGCATTTTAAGTGACACACTTTTCGTTTCCATGTTAATTTTATTTTATATCTTCCTATAAAAAAACATGTTCAACACATATGGTTTCTTCACATTTTATGAACTAAATAATAAATAATATCACGTGCAATCTTGATTTATTGTTCCTGCGTCTCTTATATCTGATCATTGATACGTGTTCTGCGTACTCCTCAGACCAAAGTTATTACGGCAAATCCTAGTTCATGTGAATTAATCCCTCAATTTTTTTATAGCGATGCATATAACAAAGTCTATAAACGTTTACATAATTACAGAGAATTGAATTAATCTTCGAGGTGGAAGCGTGCAGTGATTGTTTTGTTCAATCGTATGCTAATCAAATTAAAGAAAGTATTTTGTGACCACCATCAAACAAAAAAAAGAAATAGACTTCAACAAGGTCTGGAATGTGCAGTCACCTGGCCCTCTCATATTTCTTAAAACTGAATATGTATATTTAAAAAAAACGTAACTCTTACTTCTTTCACCAGCTTTCATCCAGTAATTTGAATGGAAAATAATAATAATAAATTTAGTAAGGCGAGCAAACCATTAAAATCGGAACTCTCAAGTGACAAAAAATATTTTAACCACTTTTACGGTATAATAATATTATTTTGATTATTTTAGACTCGATGTATTAAATTATTAAATTTTCTTTTAAAGACTGATTGAAGTAACTATGACACTAGACACTATGACAAAACATGAGTTCTAATTATAGTAATGCCCGCTCATTGTATTCAACTCAAATATGTTATTTATTTTCAGGAGGAAAGTACTTCGAGCCGCATAAATACCCACGAAGCAAAGTTTCTTCTCTGTTTGGCCAAGTATCTGATCCAGCAAGGTTATAAGTCTGACGACATCACCATATTGGCCGCGTATTCAGGACAGATGTCCTACATGAAGAAGGTAAAATGATCTGCAATATTATTTATGCTCATTTTTAGAAAAGTGGTGATTTCAGGTCATCCATTGAACTATATACCCTAAAAATTAACAGTGATTCTGTGTATAATCATTGAAAACAAAGTATCAGTGATTATGTGAATATTATATTTGGTCTTTGGTCTAGTTGGTAAGAGCTTGCTCTACCGATCAGGTGGGTCCGGGTTCGATTCCTGGTAAGGTCAATGTCGAAATTGGATTTTTTCAATTTTAATTTGAGATCGAAGACATGGGTGTTTGTGAAGTCAATTCTCCTTGAGTTAATCTCATGCGACGAGTATATCTCGTATGATCTTTCAACTTTAAAAATATTTGACGCATTGGCGTAAGCTGTAATGTCAATTATTTTTTTTTAAATTATAAAATTTCTATATTGGGAAGACACCGGACACAGAAGATATACAAGAAGGTTCTGGATAGCTTATTCATTTGTTAGATATATTGATATCTATGGATGTATGCGTACAATTTATCATAGTAGAATCAGTTTGAACTGAGTCACCATTACATAGTTTTGAGAAAACGCATTTGACAGTTTATGTTAAATACGTTTGTTTTCAAAGCAAAATAGTTTCATATGGTTTGGTTAGTGTTTTTTGTAATTTTTATAATGCAATCCAACTTATATAAGACCAAGATAATGTAATTAACCATCTCATTGACATGGCTAAGCAGTATGATGTAAACCTCAGTGAAAATGATTTGATTGAATTTTTGGAAAGTCGTAAAATTAGCCAATGAAATTTTAACAAAAAGTGATACTATTTTTTTTTCTTCGCCCGTAAGTGTGGATCGTTGTAAGTTGAACTGTCATAATTCGTGGACACTCCGTATTCTTATCTGTAACTCAAATCCCAACAATCATAAAAAAGTTTCTTTTTTTTTAACCCTTTAGTAGTTGAGTTATTAAGATTGTTAAATTTATTGGAATTATAACAATATTTTAACCTTTCAGGAGTGTGCAAAGTATAAGATTCTATCTCACGTTCGGATCACAGTACTGGACAGCTATCAGGGCGATGAAAATAAAATTATTCTCCTCTCTCTGGTAAGGAGCAACCCGGAAAATAACATAGGATTCCTGTCTACTGAAAATCGTGTTTGTGTGGCATTATCCAGAGCAAAGGAAGGTGTGTTTAGATATTCATATAAAATTTTTTGTTACTTTATTTTGCTCTGCCATCTAGGATGACTGACGGGCAAAATCCAGGCCCCCCGGGGCGTCCGTAGCATTTTTCCGGGACATTTTCATTGTTGCTTTTATAGGGGTCGCTTAGCTCTTTAAGCCGGAGTATTGCATCATAGTTTGCGCTGATAGGTCGGCTCTGCGAGAGTCTCAGAACTATGGAGTAAATAATTAAATCTGTAATCTTATGTTTAATAAAATCAAACCACGTTTTCTTTATTACGATATAAGTATCTATTTTCGAAGCTCATCCTCGCTCACAGGGCGCGAGCTTAATCGAGCTTCGGACATAGCATAGATGGAATCTCATCGCACCAGACTTTAACAAGTTCAAAGCTCCGCCCGGTGGCGCGTCGTCTTAAGATATCTATAGTTATAGTAAAATATAAAAAAAATATATGAAATTGAATGTTTGTTTTCAAGATTTATCGATAGATGATTGAACAACGTGTGTGAGATGGAAAATCACAAAAAAATATTTAGGTTTTTTTTACAGATATGACGTGATTTAACACCATTCTATATTTTATTTACCATTAATAAAAATGGTAACAAACTCTCAATGATACAATTCATATGCCGACTCACACATCAACTTAGATACGAATTTTTTTTTGACCCTTTTCAGTAGTTGGCAACCATTTATGTACCTGTATACTTTTTATAAACACGAACACCCACAAAACTTAAAAACCACTCTTTTTCAATGTTTTCCAAAAACTAGCAGTTATGATTCCTTGGTTTGGAATCCCTGTAACAGCAAAACCAGTATGCTTAATTCAGCGTAAGTTATAAAGAAAATCTGACTGATTTTATTAGTGATTCTGATCTAAATGTCATTAAATTCTATCTTGGCGAGTCAGAAGAATCCTCCAATGTGTCGAAGCAAATTATTATTGTTTTACTTCCGTTTTATACAACCCATTTATGCGAAGCAGGATTTCCTTTTTATGCTGCAACAAAGTCATATTGCAGGAAAAGTCTTTTAACCTTTTAGCTGCCGTAGATAATTAATAACAACTATTAATTTAATTAGTTATTGACGAGATAACTCGTCTGGCGTGTTGAGCACGAAAAAATTTATGAGATATCTTGTCTGTGGCAGCCATCGAGTTAACATAAGTGTTTTTATTGAGATTTTTTTGTATTTATAATATTATGAATTACCCAACCTAAAAATAAGCCAAGTGATTCGTTAAAATTTCCAGATTTGTGAAGTGTTCCATTGCAGAAAAAGTTTGAGAAACCCAGCCGTAGCGTATGTGTTAATTTGATGACTTCTAATAAAGCAATATATCGAAAAATAATAATATTGTGTTTTAATAAAATAAAATAAATAAGTATTAATATTTCACATATATATTTTTGGGCTGTAGAATGAATCATCTGTGCGTCATTGGCGGATCCAAGGGGGGGGCATGGGGGGGGCATGGGGGCCATGGGGGCCATGGCCCCCCCTGAGGAGATTTTTTTCTTCATTTTTCTACTTTATTAAAACTTTATTGTGAAATGGGATCTTTAATTGTTTAGTTTACGATGTTTTATAGAATACATACTTGATTATGTATTGACTACTTTTATATAGATATATTATTTTTAAATCATCTATTTTTAATGTATTATCTTTTTATGATGTTTATTTTCGAATTGAATGGCCCCTTCATTGGACAATTTCTGGATCCACCAATGCTGAGCGTCCATTATTTCTTTTGGGGAAACTCAATTTGACTTTATATTAAATAGTTACACATGTGTATGTATGTTATATTCGTCTTGAAAATGATTCCACAAAAGTAAACTGGTTTTCTGAAGCTTATGCTTAAGGTAGCTATTTTTGTTCTAGGACTTTATATAATCGGTAACATGAATAATATGACGAGTAATAGCGATCTCTGGAAAAAAATCAATAATACTCTCATGAAGCAGGACGCCATCGGAAACAGTCTTACTTTGAAATGTGAAATTCATCATAATACATTAACCCAGGTTTGTTCGATATTATATTAAGTCATCAGTAATGTCCATTCATTTTAGCCGCCTGTGTGGTTGAGTGGTCAACGTCGTTGGCTTCGGTTACGAAAGACACGGGTTCAAATCCCGGAACGGACAGTTTTATAAATTGATTTTTCGATCGATTTATGAATTTCTGTTTGTAGGCATGGATGTATGTGATGTCTTCAATTCCCCCCTCCCACCCATCCTATTCTATGAACGGGCGTATCGAGAGCGATTAGCTTACCACTAGTCCTGTCCTAGCCCTATCCTTCTATCCCTATTTTCTTTGGAAAAAGAGAGGTTGAGCAACTGAGTAACAAGCAGTTATCGTAGAAACACTTCTGTTGAGATAAGCTCCATTAGGAGTCCATATGCTCCACATTGGGAGCGGACATGGTTTAAAAAAAAAAATGTCCATTCAACAATAAAATTTCAGGAGCGAATACAAAAGAGTGCAAACACCTTGTAGAGTAGCTAACAAAAAAGAATGTGAAATCGTTGACAAAAAGATAGGAAAGGTCTAAGTGTCGATCCTAAAATTTAACTAATCAATGTGCACGTTATCCAGGTTTGACATTGTGACACTATTCTCTGTTCCCTACTCTAGGTCCAAAGTGAGGAGGATTTTTACATGGTCTCGGAAGGTGGCTGCAGCAAGATTTGTGACTTACTTCTGAATTGCGGACATAATTGTTTGAGCCTTTGTCATCCGATTGACGCGGAACACAAAGAATACTTGTGCACTGCCGACTGTGAAAGGTAGTTATTTCTCTATTCAAATTAATATGAAGAAAAATCTGGCTAAAGCGTTTCAATTCAATGTATCCAATTTGTCACAATATATGCTTCTCATGTCACCCGCTGTGGTCTAGTTAGTTAGAGCTTGCTCTACCGATCAGGTGGGTCTGGGTTTGATTTCCGGTAAGGTCAATGTTATATTGGATTTTTTCAATTGAGATCTAAGACATGGGTGTTTGTGAAGTCAATTTTCCTAGAGTCAATCTCATGTGACTTACAAAAATTCTCATCGAGTATATCTCGTATGATCTTTCAACTTTAAACTTTTAGATATTTAACGCATTGGCGTAAGCTGTAATGTCAACATTTTTTAAATTAAAAAATTAATACATAAACAAAGGAAAATATTTTGTCTTGTCTGCGAGAAATATTTTATGTACCTATCAGTGAATGTAGAAATAAACGACCACTCTTCAACCTGTTTGTATCAGTAGCTATGTAACCGTATGAAACGGTCGGAAAATGGCTGCATTTGCCCTTTAAGACATAAATCACTAATAATTATTATAATATCAAAAATACTTAAATATTATTTTGAGTGCCACTCACTGAGAATGTAGAGTGTTCTACAGCTTCTTTTTTCCTATTACAGACAAGTTTGTATATACGGTCACAATTGTCCTGATGTGTGCTCTAAGAAGTGCAAGCGCTGCAATGTGCTGGTGACACACTTACTACCCTGTGGGCATTCAACGATACTCCAATGTCATTTGGATGCTAATAAATATGACTGCAAACAGAGAGTGCCAGTTGTATTGGAGCTATGCGGTCACAAGGTAAGCTTAGGACATGAATGTCAAATGGGATTTGATTGGTGTACTAAAATAAGCCCTTGCTTATTCCATTTTTATCATACATATGCACATACCTTATAACGGCACACTAATAACTTTAAACATTTGATGACTATCGCCACGATACATGTATAGTTAAAATTAGTTCTGTAAGGAAAATTTTTAGTTTATTATTTTGATAAAATATTTTCTACACCCTCAATATTCTTGTCATCGGCCGCTACTGAAACTAACCATAAGATTCTAATTTTCTATTCTAATGAAATATATTAGGCATAAAGGAAGTGCTGAATCAATCTGTAGAAATAAAAAATATTTTTGCAAGATTGTGAATGAATTTTATTTTTAAAATTTCAGACCGAGAAGCAATGCCACGTCAATCTCAATGAAGTGAAATGCCAAACGAAATGTACAGACTTACTGCCTTGTGGTCACGCCTGCACTCAACTGTGCCACAAAGATAATGATCCTGACCATGTCAATGTAAGTAGAAGTTATTATCTTCCATATGATTTTCTTCCTGAATGAAAATGAAATTTGGCTTATAAAAAATGTGCAATAGTTTACTGCTACACAATATAAAACATTATTTTTGTCATCGGTTGAACTGGGAAGAATAATGATACAGTAAAACTGATGTAACCGACTTATGCAGATTTCGATTGATATCTATACATCAATTCTGGGGCCAGAGGAGCCGTGCTTCAATTTCCCTTCCATCTGGTGTATTTTGATATCGTCATGCGAAGTGCCTTGTTTTATATTGTCTGTAGTGTCCGTATACGATTCATGCCCGCGTGTGCCTGTATTTGGCATGCGTAGGTCGTGATCGGTCTTGTAATCACGGTGTACAATAGTAGCTTGCTTTTTACAGCGAGTTTACTCTTGTGGCCAATCATTGGATAGAGTCTACCAGTGATTTGCGACACCTGGCGTTTTTTCTCAGCAATATGTTGGCAAAAAGTTAATTGCGAGTCTAGGATGAGCTCGTGGTATTTTTCTGTGCACCCACGGGATGTGGGCGTAATGCATCCGGATGCTTTTAATGTGCTTATAGTGTATGTTATTTCTGTGATTGGTTTTTGCACAAGCGCAGCGGCTCTGTTCCTGTTTGACGATCTGGTAGGATGGCTATGTCGTCAGAAACGTTCCCACTAATTTTTCTATTGTGTGTACGGACCATCAACTTCTTTGTGTAGTTAATTTTTAGCAAAAACAAAAAGTGTGCAAGTAGGAAGGAAAGTAGGTAGTCACTGACCTACTCACTGACACTTGAAAATCAATTAGCCATATCAGGCTTCTAAAAAAAAATTTAGGAATCAATGAAGTTTATAAAAATTGTACAATATTTTAACCCGATAGCTTGGTGCCTAAGTCTAGTCAGTCAACCCATTATTTGTATATTTATTTAAACCAACACTCGACCTAATCTTTATTTGTCTTTTTTAGTAAATTAAACTTCTTTATACAATATTGGTCGACGACCTTGCGCTACGATTGTTTCATTGGTTCCGGGTACTAGTATCAGAATATCGTGAGTAAAAAGCTATGGGCTGTCAATTATATCGAATGATGTCCCGGCGACACGGATTCCCTGTCTCCCGATGTGATTGAGTTTTATTTCCTTTTTTTATTTATTGAAAAAATATAAAAGTAGATTAAAATATAAATGTATAATATTCATGTCCAACCGAGCTTATTCACATGTCTAATGTTTGGGTGTTCCTTATTACAGTTCTTATGCAATGAGGATTCCACTAGATTGAATGAAGACTCCGTCAACGAAAATCCTTCCAAGAAAAGATGCTACGAAGATTATGGCTTAATCACGATTCTGGTAAAATTATAAATTCAAATTGTTTGTTGTTAACCACAAAAACTTGATGGAAATTGTCATATATTCAATCTTAAAAGATCTTAGATCTTAAAAGAAAAGGATTGATCCACGTGCTGTGCATGAAGTTTTAATGAGAACAATTACAGACTTTCAATATAGGCCATGAATGATTTTTTTTTTGTGTATGTCACTACATAAACGTTAAAATACACAAAAAAAGTATTTATTTAAATGTTTCTATGAAAAATAGGTAAATTTAGTAAAAAAGCTTTAGGTAAATAATGTCCTTTTGATATTTTCGTTCAGAGACTGTGCGAGTTCAAATTATACAGTTCATCACACAAAAAACAAACCATTACTATAGTTAGATTTTTTCTTTCAACCATAAACTCTGTCATATCTACTTAAAAACTGATGCAAACTTGAAGTTAAAAATTAAAAAATACGACAATATTATGTTGTGAATAATTGCCGTTTTTACACACATTGTTTGATTTTCCTGAAGAAATCTTGGGTCAGTAATTTTATGATTTAATTGCGTACACATTTGCCAGATATTTAGCAAGTCTTAAATCTCAGATTGCTTTATTTAAATATCCCGTGAATCAAGACTGTCAAAAAAAGTTAATTTTCTGTCTCCACACAGCATCTCTAATAGTAGATATACAAGTATTTATTTTGTACAAAATATTCGCATCTATAAATAAATGACGCATGATCATTTTTGATTGTGCATTCAGGCATGGGTCTATAGAGTGAACTATGATGATTTTGGGAAAATTCTCAGCATATATGGATTTTAAGGCTATAATTGAATCAAAACAAAAAAGATTTATTCAATTAATTAAATTCAGGAACTAGAAATATTTTGGCGAAACACTAAAAACATTGCGAATTTGCAAAAAATAGCCAGCTGAAAAGTGTCAATACAGCCAAAAATGTAACTGATATTCACAATAACTTACAATTATTGTCGGGGTTATGTTTTCTCTTTTCCATTGATGTAGCACGCTTGATATAACAGAAGGTAATTTAAATTCTATTTATTTCTTATAATCACATTTCAGGTCACCGAAAAGAGGAGGAGTGTACACATGAAGAAAAGGAGGAATGTCATGTTGAAACCGACCTGAAACCTTGTGAGAATATGTCCACCGAGGATGCTCAAAGCTTAGCGTAGACAATTGCATACTGAATCCTTTCACGGAGCCTCGCCAGTTAATGCAAGCAAATATATCACAGAATGTGCGGACAGATCTGTCCCCCGTTTGTAAAATTTGCAAGTCTGACAAGTTTCGGACAGTCTTAAGATGGAGATGCCTGGTCAGTTTATCTTGTGAATCTATATTATAGTTTTGATGAAACTATTATTTTGTGGAGTGGCTTAAAAGTTTACCAACTGCAACTGAATCTTTGGCTGTACCTTGTTAACTTTAGGTTTATGCTTGTAAACATGTAAAAGTTTGGTGAAAATGGTCAACCAACTCTTTAAAGGAATTGAGATAAAAATAACAAACATTTACGTAATAAGTATATTCATGTTTTACTTCAAAATGATCAACATTATTATTTATCGAAAAATTGTATTGACATTTGTCCTTTCTTTTTCGTTTTTACCATTTTACTTTAGCTACTTGGGTTTCTTCTGTCCCAACTCACCTACTTCATTATTCACATTATCATGGAAAGTATGCCAAGCATTAAAAAAATCCAATTTATTAATCCTCCATAAGCTACGAGTATTATGAATACTATCTTTAATTATATAATGTAAACTAGCAAATTTCTAAATACGGATGAAAACAAAATTACTAACAGGACTAAAATTGTATAATAATTTATTTCTTTTAAATTTTTACGAACCTTCAACTATTAGAGAAAGTTTTCACAATTTATTAATAATATTCATTTAATCTAATTTTTCATTATATATTATTTTCTATAATACAGTCAATGATATTTTTTTACAAACATTCCAATAAATATTTTTACCAACATTTCAATGAATATTTTTACCAATATTCCAATAAATATTTATAGCTGGTTAAGTTTTATTTAAACAATAAGTGATTGCGAAATTGTATTTATGTTTATAACATCACTTTTATAATAAAAATCAATAAAAAAATACCGACACAGTATATAATCTTTCCTTTCAACATTCTAAATGAAAATTTGAAGCGAGAATAACATTGTTATGCTTCCGAACAAACTCTATAAAGAAGGCAATATTAAAAAAATATATGTTTTATAACAAAATTAAGTGAAACATTGAAAGTCTTTAAATACATTGACCTTTAAATTTTTTTTTGCCTAAGCAGGGACAGTTTGATTTGGAAGTGGAAAAAAAACAATTTTGAGTTAATTTTTTATTAAAAAATACATGTAACATACTTTTCATTAACATTACTTATTAGATAAACAACTGTACAAAAAAGGAATGCTCATTTTTAATCAGTTATTATAGAAAGTATATGAAAGAGTTAGAAAAGATTTTTTTAAATTGTGCATATCCATTTTGCAACGTGTACAATTCATTTTTATTCAAAGTCAACAGATGAATAACGGAAATGTAAATGACGTAGCCTGAAGGACAGGAAGTCTACGCCTTAGTACTTGTTCAGCATTTGCTGGCGAATATGATTCTTTACCCAAAACAATGAAACAAGAAATGATTTTGTTGGCATTCGATAATGTTGTTATTATCTATCACATTTATTTTATGAAAGTTAGACAAGAATTAGAGAAACTAAATGCAGCCAGATAAGTAAAGCGGTGAGAATGACAGAAGGCACCAAGGTTATTCCACCAGAAGGAAGTTTTCCTGTCTGTTGAGTGTCAGCCGGTGAAGAAGGGGAGAGCTGTCTCTGTGCTGCGCCGCATGCTCCAGCACACCATGCTCCTGCGCAAACATCGCACGGTCCTCCGCCGTGGGCCATAAAGAATACGCGAGCTCGCTTACCTGAAATGTCAAAATTTTCTCAAGGGGAGCATCCAGAGGCCAAATACACTATTAGGCAATAGTCATTTTGGGTTTTTGCTTTTTACGCTTAAATGCCAAGATGGATATGAATTCTACGATATGCAAAAACATTTGGGTCGGGATCGCCATTTAATTAATATTTTGAACATGTGTACATTATATTGACTGATTCAAATTCAAATTATCTTACATTTATTATTTTATGGTGTGCAGTGGTCAGCCTATTTGTAAACAATAGATCAACAATCTACAGTATTTCCAACAATCTACAATATTAAGTCTTAAATTAGGCGTAAAAGTTTAAATAAGTCAATCTCACTCTGATCAGCTAAATCGAGAAGTTTGATGACACCAGGCTTCTCTTTTGATACTGCATATCTCCTCGCCGCCCGCAGGGTGATGCATCTCTCGCGAGCTGACAGAGGAGACAAGGAAATTCTTAGCCACGAACCAATGGAGTGCGTAGATCTCACTGTACCCCCAGCCTGTTAAATAAATGATAATGATAAATTAAAATGAGACAAAATAAGAGTTTACCGTGTTTGTATTCAATTTGTACGCAATCAGTCATATATATATATATATAGCGCTCTCTCATTGGCTGCGTTCAATCTAAGTGTCTCCAAGCTTTTTGGCCTAAGGGCCACATTGACTTCTCCATTAAGTCCCGAGGGCCAAGGCCTAGCTCTTCATACCAACATACTGTAGTTTTGAATTCCGGGCATTTCCAACCCGCTGCCGTAGACTGGATTGGTAGTGTTGGTCCACAGCAGGCCACAGTTTTGGCTCCTAATTTAACGCATCAACTTACCAATAATGCTGGCAAGTCCAGGTCAAATTCGAATCCAGACGGAAGCCTCACTTCCATCAACACCGGTCCGCTCGTCTCTTCAGTTTTTGATATGATGAATCTGAAAACAAATCAATACATATTGGGTAAAATATTTTAATCATTCAACTCTATGAACAGATTGCAACCTTGAAAAATATAAAATACACAAATGAAACTTTTATGTGTTTAACGATCAAAATTGATGAAGTGGTCTTTTGGCATCAAAATACTATTACCAAAGCTTCATTAAATTCTCCAGTCTACAGAGTTAAAGGCCTCATACAGAACTTTGTTCCCGGAACTATACGTAATTTCTCAGGAACTATGTTCCAGATCATATTCTTGAATACACGAGGAGTCACAGAAATGTCACTCGTTGAGGTTATATTGTACAGTGCTGCGTCTGAACGAACGTTATTTGATTTCATTGGATGCAAAAATGCGAGTAAATTTAATTAATATTGTTTATAAGCTTTCTACAGTTAAAATACAATTATTTTATCATCCACTATGACATCCGTCACATAGGGAGACATTTCAAAGTCGAAAATAGATCTCTAAAATGATGCCTGATGAGTTGATGTCAATGAGTGCTGCCTACGTTTATATTCTTGCAAGTAGAAGTAGAATAGTATTCGGTTTTTAAGATTATTATCAGATGTATTCCACAATAAGTCATATGTTTGGTATGAAGTCGTGACGAAATATACTTTGACAGCTCATCTACAGCTGCATGCATGTTCCCAGGTTCCTCGTTTGTGCTCGGTTTTAGACGGTGAACATGGGAACCTATATCAGGTCACGTGAAATGTTCCACGATACGGCGTGAACACGTGAATTTTGTGTTCCAAGACATGTTCTGGAACCATTTGTTCCTTAATGTATGGCCGGAATTAGTGCTTTCTCTTGTATAAAAATGTCTCATTACTCTATCATCCATGACTACATTAAATTTCATCTTTTTTTAACCAAAATGAAATTTTTATATTTTGTTTATTTTAATTTCAAAGGAAGTATATTTTAGATTTATTACCCAATGCACACTGTGAGTTGCAAGTGGTGAGTTGTGGAGACTGCGTCGACACGGGGGTCCAGGGAGAAACGGGGCCATGCACCTGTGACATTTGTGCGGCGCCACGCTCTCACACCTGTCAACACTACACCCTGACCTGTCGCTGATACCTCGCAGTGGGGACGACGGACCTATTTAGGAATAAAATAAACATTAACCTTTACAAGTCCACCACAAGCAATTGGTGCCGCTCAATGCCCCAGCATTTTTTGCGAGCCATTTAAATGTCAAAAAAAATATACCTCTAAAACTAGAGATCTCATTTGAATAAAATAAAAAAGATTCTCAAATAGAAGGTTTATTTTAAATTTAACCACTCTAAAGCTAACGACCCACCGGTGTGTCACATACCTACTAACCACACACGCTACCCACCAGTGTGTTGTCATTATTATGACGTCAATAAATATTTTTTAGAGTTTGCATCGTTGAAAAAGGGTCCAACATCTCTTAAGGACTCACAAAATGAATATTAAGTTTTCCTTTATTAGTTTTAAGAAAATTGCTAGCTTACAGGACAAAAAACGTTATTTTTTTCTAGCTGTTAACAGGTTAAAACCGTTAATTTAATTAAGATTTTTTTACATATTTGATACACTAAAATAAATAAAAGATTTTATATACGCATATCAGATTTCATGTTAGTTTTTAATATATAAAAACTGCACTGATAATTAATGAAACTTGTATAGATGAATGAATATGGTGTTATTTATGTGTCACTTTAAAAATAATGGTAATTGGTGAATGTGTCATTGAAATATAGGTATTTTAATCATGCACTGATAAATCTGTAGTAAAACCATTTTAGCATTTCCCTTATATCATCGATAGATCGGTGGTCTGAGAGTTTCAAACGTAAATAAAATTACGATTTCATATAATGAAGTCATTATTCAATATGTGAGCTAATTATTCATATTTTCCATAATATTACTATAAACCAGCGAGATCTGACAGCGAAATGCGCCATGACCGCTGATCTCGTACGAGACCTCTGGGCACTGAACGACGCAAATCTTCGACCTTCTATCATTCGAGCAAGCATCTGTCTTCGAATCTCAGTTTACAGTAATACAGAACTTTTGTAAGGTGCTGAAACTCGCTGCCATAAAGCAGCACCGTCAGAATACATGCATTGAAAAAGCGGCACTCGGTTCTTTTTGATTACTATGTTTGAGTCCCAGTAATCTTTAGTTGAATAGTAAGCTTTTTATGTGGATCGTGATGTCTTTTGATTTATTTACAAATATTATCCTATTAATAAAAATATTTTGTTCACTTACAATAAATAATAAAAATAATGTGGATGCTAAAAATCACCGTGCTTAGTAATAATAATTCAAAAAAAAAATGTGAGAATGCCAATAGATGCCTAAAATACTTTACTGCTCATGTAGCAGCGTTACTTATCAAAGGGCTTAAATTCCTTATCATTATGAAATATCTATTATATAATTTCACAGATATTTTACCTGTCCCTTTTGCAAAAACAAGCTATTGCGTCCGTCGATGTTGAAGGCGGTCTTATCATCAGCCGAAGGGCATCGAAACTCGACCTGGGCTTGAGTCTCATGGGGCAAGGCCACTGCGAGATCTGCCAAGGCTGGGGAGAGAGGATTGTCCCAAGCGTGGGTCGAGCCGAGCAGAGCGCGAGCCACTTCTATTGCTCCCCTCGAAGGAGGCGTCGCCAGTGTGGGAGGGGGCAGCAGTGCTCTGAGTGCCCACTCGCTCGTCCACGCGTCTCTTCCGATAGCAGGACTTCTAAATATTTCACCGGATACGTCCCACCAACGTCGACCGTCTAAAAAAAATTTCAGGGTTATATTTTTGTATTCATTAGAAAGACAACATCTCGGCAAACGTTAAATAGCCATATAGTATAATTTTTTATTTAGATTTTGTCATCTCAGACCTATGTAGTTAGGGTGTAATTATGTTGAATTGGTAAATACCTGTTGAGTTGGATGTAGCAGTCAGCAAATCTATTGCCTGGGATGCCTTAGCATGACCCGCACGATGTAGAACAGCAGCTAGCGGGGCGAGAACTACGGGGCCTGCCTCGTTAGCTTTTTCCATATTACGAGCCAGCCAATCTTGCGCGCGTGCACCCACATTTGAGTACTCTTCTAACGTCAGGTACTGTAAGCATATACAATTACAAATGAGTGAAGGCTTACTGTATCGCAAAAAAAATAAAGGTATCAAAACAAAATTACTTTGTAATTTCTCATTAAAATGAGAAATTGCTTGTTGGATAAGATGGGCCAAGATGGGAAGAGGTCACTCGGTAGTGTATCTCTTCAAATATTCCCCTGCCAGCCTTATGTAAGTTACAAGTAAACTGTATTTTTAAATTTTAACCTAAGTTTTGTGTACCTTTGTGTCAAGAAAAGCCTGAAGAGTTATAGCAGTCAGGGTAATTTCATTCTGCTGAACAGTGTCATCAAAATTGGAGTCGGAGGCTTCCTGCCAGTGGCCGTCAGGCTTTTGCTTCATTGACAGCCATTTCAGAGCGGTGAGCACTGTGGAAGGTTGAATGCCGATTCCGTCTATTTTCAAACCGGCTCCTAACCACCGAGCGGTGTTGCCTGTAACCCTGTTAATGAGAATTTCAAATGCCTAAATAAGTGAAACATGAATATATAGTCATAGAAAGTTCAGTTTAAAAAAATCATCGTTGAAAGTATAGACTACAAAAGATTTTTAGACATTGAACATTAATTGTTACGGGTCTTATGGCGCAGAGGTTAGTGTTGTGGGCTTCCGTGCCAGATCTCACGGGTTCGAGTCCCAGTACGAACAGCATTTTTTTCAATCAGATTCAATAACTGGGGGTAGCAAGAGCGATTAGTTAACCACTAGTCCTGTCCTAGCCTTATCTTTCTATGCCACTACTCTCACCTGAAAAGAGAGGTTGGGCGACTTATTAACGAACAGTTATCGTTGAAAAAGTTCTGTTGAAATACTTCCATTAGCATGTGCTCCACACTGAGAGCGTAAATGGATAAAAAAATCTATCCCAGGAATTGGCTTATTCATACATATTTAATACATAATTTGTAAATATTTTGTATTAACTTGATTCCTTTTTTGAACTAATGATAGCTCTGCAAAAAAATAAAGCAATAGAAAAATGATAGGTTCCATTTTTTATAAGCTACTTTATTATGATGATATCTACTATTTTTTATTAGTGTGATTGTCTGGTTTTTTTTTCATCAACTTGCCACATTTATTTAGTGACAATTTGTTCTTCAATTGCGCAAATATTCAAAAAAAGAATAAAACAAATACTACACTACCACCATTTTTATAATAGATCAAGACTAATAAGGTAATGTGTTAATTTTATTATTCACAATTCAAATCAAGATATACAGAAAATGACACTTCAGGCTGATGTGTACCAATTTAATTTGAAATGCCATTGACATTTAATACTACGAAACACAGTGTTTGTTTGAAATTCCTCATTGAATTAGTGATTTATAAAATTAAATTTTGATCTTCTAGTTGACTTTTTCATTTCCCCCAAAAGGTTGCTTTTTTCCATATTTGTGTTTTACTAATGTATTACCAGACACTGCCTTCTTCGTTTTGATGGGGCTTGATGCTGAAGGATCCATCCGGTTGACGATAGGCCAGCTGCTGCTGGTAAACCAATTGCATCACTTCGATTGCTTTATGTTTGACAGCTTCTGATTGTTGCCCGGTACCCTGAGAACAATGAAGGTATCCTCAGTAATCAAAATTAAACATAGATAAATGTATCTATCGCATAATTTGTCCAACAAAATGGGATGTAATTTTTCATCAAAAAAATCTTTTATTTCGTGCTTGAGAGGAATCTTTTGATTTTAAAAAAAAATTCCATGTCCACTCCCAATGTGAAGCATATGTTCTCCCAATGGAGGTATCTCAGCACAAGTTTTTCTTCGAGAACTGTTTATTACTCGATCGCTCAACCTCTCTTTTTTTGAGAGTAGTAGGAATAGAAACTATAGGACAGGGCAAGACTAGTGGTTGGCTAAATCACTCTTGCTACATCCTGTTATTTTAGGATTGGAATAGGGGGGGGGGGGGTAATTTTCTATGATATTACAAGCATCCATGCCTTCTAACAGAAATCAACTAATCGATTGAAAAAATGCTGTTCATATCGAGATTCGAACCCTTGAGGTCCAGCATGGAAGACAACGACGTTGACCACTGTGCCATGGATCCGGCTATAAAATTAAATATATAAAATATATATAATTTGCCCTTGTGGCGTTGGCCAATTTGCATAATATCCAGTTGATAATATGTTATGTTTAAAAATAAATAAAGAGCATTCAAAAATATATTTTCTAGTAAGATATGATGTAAGGCATTTATTGGCACGTATTATATTATAAATAATATATATATGAAAGCTTATAGTACTTTTTAGCAAAAAATAGACTTGGGGTTAATTAATTTCTTTTGTAACCTTGATAATTGTCAACAAACAGAATCATTTTGTCACCTCGAGAGCCTGGTAGAGAAGCGCTGTGCCAGCAAAAGATTGCATGTTGTCATATCCATTAGCAGGCGGTGCTTCGAGGGCTTTGGGGAGCCGCTGTAGAGCCGGAGCCAAAATAGAACCTGCGACCACAGCTTCTAATGTTGTTTCGTGGAGGGACGACTGGTTGTTCGCGCGATCTCTGCCTCTCGGTGCCCAGCGCTTCAGCTGAACTGTAAGATTGGTTTCTCCCGGACCTGAACTCAAGTCCAACAGATCTCCGGCTAGGGTGTGCTCTTCTTCCCCATCAGGCTAAAAAACGCATTTACCGAAGTGTTAATATTATAGAAGTTGAATATCAATGTAATATGGAGCCAACGTAGACTGTAAATTATGCCCGTGCGAAAGGAGAATTGGGTATACTCATTTTAATCACTTGATCAGTGTAACAGTTCAATTAAAGAAAGCTGTACAAAGTAATTTTATAAAAAATTTACACTTTCTGAGCCCACTGTTTTGCTCTATAGTTTCACTGAATTAAATTGCAACGATGAAAACATTTCCAAATTTTTGTATCACCCACAAAAAATATATCTTACGTAGACAGTCAATTCCTGTTCGATTGTTTCAGATGTCCCCATCCCGGTGGCGGTGAGCTGTAATGTGATAGTCCTTTTCTCCTCAACTCTTGGAACCGAGATGAAGAAAACTGCAGTTGCCGATCTACCGGCTGGTGCGCTCACACGTTGCCGTCTGTAAAGCTCAAGTTCTGTAAGCAATATTTATTTTGCACCGGTTAGATGGATTCATATTTTTTACCACGCTATGAAGCATATGCATGCCAAATAGAAGTATTTTAACAGGAGCTGTTCTACGAAAGCTGCTCGCTATTCAGAAGGTCAATCCTGTCTTTTTTCAGAGTAAATAAGGATAGAAGACTGCCGGTCAGATTGGACCAGTTATAACATAAAATTGTATGGCATGCTCATTATTGTATTATATTTATAATGAATACTATGTACATGTAAAAAATTGAGTGCACTTACTTGGAGAAGTATCCACCTCATTTGTTGGGTCTTCGAACTTAAATTCTTGTCTGGAATTGTGTAACGTTAGTTCGGCTTCAGTCTCCTTTTGGCCTCCGGGCCTAGGAGCGAACGTAACCGGTAGAGCTAGTCCTTCACCGGACCTCATTGCAACGGGCAGAGCTATAGTGAGGCGCGGTCTGGTTAACGAGCGAGACGGAGGTGTGGCGGTGGCTAGACCTAGACCCTTCGCCCTGTGGACTGCCCATCCTCCCACCGACCAGGACGAGCCTGCCGAGGCTGATACTCTGCGCCCTAATACACCGTTACCTTCACTTCTGCAATTGGAAAAAGATCAAAAGTTCTTAAAAAACAAGTTTCAATAGCTTTCTTCTTTTTTCCATAACAATGTTTTTGATTTCAAAGTGATTTTCAAACATTTCTCCCCAATATCGAGATACTTCTAATAAACTATTAATTTTTTCATACTTCGGTGGATTCCAAACAAAAATGCACAAATAACTACACATAGTAGCTCTCAGGTTAATGCATCATGTTCACACTGTTTGTAAATGTGCTTAAAATTTTACCCGAGGGTTATGTTGGTGAATAGCCATGTGGGTGTAGGCAATTGCCCCAAATGCAAACGAGGTGTGGGCGGAGCAGGCAGTCGACTGAAAGCGTATGGTCCAGCTAAAGGTGGACGCGTACTGTCTTCGTGAAGGTTTTTTTCAGATTCATCGTCATCCTTTCCTGTAATAGTAATGAAAGTCTCTAGTCAAGCTAAGATTTTGTTATGAAGTGAAGAAAATTTATATGAAAATCAAGCTTTTGTGTTATATTTAAAATATGATGTAAATAATTCACCAAGAGGATGCCTGTAGTTCACCAAGTTATCTGTTATCAAAATAACTCCAGATTTCTGAAAACAGAAAAACAAAAATCTTTCTCATATATTACTGTAGTTATATTTACGTTGCTGTACAGCTATTTCTGTTCCACCATCGTTGATCCTGGTTAGACTTGAACCCATAAATTAAGGTTTGTAGTCAAGCCCCCTATAACATGCATATATATTGGGCAAACTCCTAGGAAACCGTATTATAGGAGAAACACTAAACATTTCAATGACCCTGTTACATCATACGGCATGTGAATGTGCTTATTTCTTTTCCATTGTTTTGGATTGAAAATGAACAATGCAAATTTCGATTGTTAAAAAGTATATTACAGGGGGAAGAGGTGCACATAATATAAGAAGTCATATTAACGAAAGGCATATTATAGAGGGTTGAGGCTACATTGTTCTTTAATTGCAATATTTTTATCCCTCAACTGAGGCACATAAATGGACAGAACAAAAGAAAAATTCTACATGCCAACAACCATATCCACTTAAATTAAGAAAGTACTCACATCAAACGCATCTCCAGTGACGCTGCCACCGATTTCTTTGTAAGCGTGTTTTAGGCTTTCTGAGCTTCTTGAGAACATCCTCAATTCTTTGGTAATCTACGAAAGAGGCAAGATTGCATGTTACCAAATTATTTAAAATAAAAAATAAGTTGTAAGAATCAATGACTTATCATTACTTGTTCAATTGTAAGCCCGTTTCCTTGACCGGCTTGATAATGATGGTCAGTGGCAATGGAGAAATCAGGGGATGCAGCGTTAGCCATCAGAGCAACGTAAGAGTCTGGTTCCGCTGCAACACTAATGTCCAAGTTTCCCAGGGGCTCTGGATTTTCGGGTTGTATTTTAATCTCAACCTGAAAAGGAAATGATTATACCTTAATTAAATATTATGGGTGTTTTTTTATTTTCAAATATTTTCAAAACCTTTACTTTACAATGATGAAAAAAAGTTTAATCAAATGATTTTATTACAGAGATTCGGAGATAAGAGACATTGTAGCACCACATGATGTTAAAAAACAGATATGGCATCAGACATGGCCTGGGCACATGATGTGGATACGTTAAGGGATTTTGGGATTTGTCTATCGTTTCATGTATCTGGATTCATTCTGTCCTACTGAAAAGTGGAACTATAGGACACTGGCATATTTCAATGGAAACAGTGACATGAGCACAGACCATAGATTTGTGTAAAAACACTTTGTGGTAGCAGTATGTTCCGAATTGTGACCGAATGCAGAAGAGAGTTTTATGTAATTTTATTGTTAAGTATTGTATTCAAATATTTTAACTGAGCCGCTGATCCCACCTTCTTTCACATGCATGTTAAGCACAGTTTTTGTATCAATTTTTTTATCAGATGTGAGAGAATGTTTAAAGGAGGAACTTATTGTTTTTCAATATAACCGACACTAATAAAATACGACATTCCCACCACAGATTTGTCAACTAAGGGCTTACCGTTCATTCAATTCAATTATTGTATTACAAATATTTATTGAGAAGTGCCGTTAGTACATTCCTTTTTTACCATTGTGATAATACTAAATGGAAACATAACATTATTTGTTATAAAGCTTAATAATACAGAAGAATGAAAAAATTAGGGGAGTAGGCATACATGGTTTTGAAGAACACCTTCCACTGCAAATCTAATAGATGATGCAATCAGCTGTCCGGAATCGGTAACGTATGAAACAATAATAACTGCTTCTGGTGCCATCGCTTGTGTGGCTTGGAATCTAAAATCCTCTACCCTGTGTGCAGGTGCCACCTGTAAAACAAAGATTAACCTAATATGTGATGTTCTGCTGTATACTATATTTCTACTGTAAACGAGTAATAAATAGAAAAGTATTTATTTCTACAAGAACAATTATCAAATCTTTTTGATAGATATTTTGGCATTGATTATCAGAATTATTTAAATTTGTTAGACTTTCCAGTAGATAAGTGTGTCATCTACACCAATTTTCCACAACTTTTTTAATTTGCTGACCGGTAAATATACAACTAGAATATATAACAGCACACCAGTATAAATTAGAGTAGAGCGGCATCCGTCTGGAGACCATTGTTCGGGAAATATTGTTTCACATAATGGTAACAGAGCAAGATGTCAGTTTTGTCTGATTCTAAATAACTTTACTATAATATTAAAGATGACGTGATATTGAAATATAAGTCAATTTTTATTAAACCACGATAGTAATTTTAGTTTGATAGATTATTTTACCGGAACAGTTTTGGCGAAAATGATCTCTCCTCTACCCAAGACATGGTAAGTGAATGATCTGAGGGGCTCTGTGCAGTTTACTCTTATGTGGACTTCGTTGCCCACAGATGCTGAAGTGGACAGAAGAGCCGCCTGTATGAAGTTTTCACTCGATGAATATGCTGCCACGATTCCGGTCACCTCGTGTTTCAGCTCTTTATAGGAGATCTGTAAAGTAGTTTTTGAATCAGAATTTCTTTTTGAGATATAAAATCAAATATCGTTTTTAACAACAATAAATAATAAGATTTAAGTTTATTTATGTGTGATTTGGGGATCATTTTTATTGCTAGAATATTTATTACTCAATTTAATGTTATGATGAAAACGTGAAATCTCTGTTTTGTAATTACTCGTGAATAACTCGGATTTCGGCTCACACTGAGAATTCTCAGGTAATATTGCTGAGCTTCTGCTCTAATCTCTTGGTCTGGACAGATAAAATAATAATGAAATTGTTTTGGAAGAATATTTTGATATCTTTGACAGCTGAAATGTAAAAAGGTTCTTCGATAACACAAGTGTTTTAAAACGTTTACCGTCGCAGATGCTAATTGGTGATAATTCTAAGCTGAAACGAAAATGCTGACACCTTGGTTGTTTTATCAACTTTATAATCATATCCAGAGCCGTAGCAATGATTTTAGTGCCTTTGGTAAATATCAAATATGGCACCCCTTAATGTCATATTATTATATATTTTTTATATTACATTTTTTTATTATGATCGTCTGGTGGCGCCCCTCAAAACTTGGCGCCTTTTTGCAAATGTCTTTTTGTCAACGCATTGCTATGGCCCTGATCATATCAAACGTTTTATCGAAACATTTAATGGATGCATATCGCACCATAAACTCCATTTATTGGTGACTTGCAAATTATATGTTGGAGAGAAGCCTTTATTTATTAATTGTTGAGAGCCAAAATAATTACAACTCATAAAACTAACCTCAATATTCATTGTAGATTGGTTACTGACTGGATCTGGATAGAAAGTGTATTGTAGTTTTCCATCAGCATTCAATGCATGTTCGGATTCTATCATCTTGTCAATTTTTTCTCCTTCTCCTGAGAAGCTATACCGCACCTTGACAGAACTAAGGTCTTTTGTTCCAGTTTCTTCCCAGTCTGATACTTTCACCTGTAAAATAAATTAGATTACAATAGGACTTAATGGTAGAACGAAATCAATTAAAGTTTTCTCTCAGCGATGTATTTATTTTTTATGTAACATACACATCACACAATTTCACAAAATCACAAAATTTAAGGCATTTCTTAAACCATTTCCCATTTTCATTCATTTCTGGGCTTTAGAAATTGGCATGAAATTGTTTCCGGCCAAAGATTTCCCTAGTCAATGTTTACTGCGGCCTTATGTCGAATCAGAAAAATGAATGCAACCTTTAGAGAAGAAAAGGTTTCCCACCCCTGTACTAGATGATATAATGTGAACCCGTAAAGAACCAATTTTAATATTTTAAAATTTTAATAAATAAAATGGTAAAATAATACAATACCTGAAGAGTGTAAGGTAGAAGAGGTTTGTAGAATGGAGGTGCATCGTATTTTAAGTCTTGTCTGTTGCGATGTAACAGAAGCAACGTTGACACATTGTGTCTTCTACCAGTCAAAGCCTCTTCCACAGCGGCTTCAATGACAACTCGACGCCATGGTCCACCGCCAGAACCGCTTCCAACGGCGGCCGCTCCGGCTTCCAGGCGGAGATCTGAAGCTATTCCAATTTCTACACTAGCCTTTCCTTCGATGATCAGTACCTTTCTGGACGGGGCTTGGAATATAGGCTGGATAACTCCTGAATAGAAGACGGGATATGATGTCACCGTCAGCTCACCGGTCACGTCTTGTCCAGTAAATTGTCTGAAAAATGGTTTTGTATAATTACTGTTAGGTATCAACGTGTATTACATCAACTAACTATACATGTATGTAGGTCCTGTAGCCAAATGGTCAATATTATGCTCTTTGTAACGGTATGCATGGATTTGAACATCAGTATAGCCACTTTCGTTAATTAATTTTTCGATCGATTTGTGGATCTGTTTTTGTAGGCATGGGTGCTTTTGATATTTAGAGCATATTTGGTTTAGTTAGTTTACTACTAGTTCTGTACCAACCCCATCTTTTATAAAAAAAAGAGACATTAATGACTGAATAACAAATGGTTTTCTTAAAACAACTTATGTTGAGAAGCTTTTGTAACAAGTCAATATGCTTCACATTATGCGAGAACATGGCTTTAAGAATATATTATATTTAAAACATTGTGAATGTGAGCTTAGATTAATATATTTAAAAAAAAAGAAATTGTAAGTAAGTAAGCCGAGTAAAAGTTTTTCCTCAAATCAGTAGAAGTTAAATATTTTTGGAACATACGTGTAAATTATTAAAGAAAATTGTTAAGTGACATGACAAATATATAATACAATGGTTGATCAAATTGTATAAAGAAGTAAAACAATGCTAATCAGGCATCTCATAACTACGCTCCGATATACATTCACATGAATTTTGTTTCAAAAATACAACTTGTAACAAACCAGGTTAAAAAGTTTTCTCTATCGTACACGTACTCCTGTTTGAAAATGTTGACCCTTTTTTTTTTTCATGATGGTAAATTTTCAACAACAAAAAAACTGATCACAAAGATCTTGGGATTTTGCGTCTTAGCACGACAGAAAGTATCGTGACTGCGATTTCTGTTGTAATCGGTGGGGTTTTAAACGACTACATCTCTGGAAGGGTTCCAACCTTATTTCCTTCTTTCACTAGTTTTCAGAATATAATTTCCCCCTACCCAAGATAGTCTGGGTGGTGTTAAAACTCATTTTTTTATATGTAGGTTGTACTTATTTAGATAATATAATACATTTATCGAGATGATTTTTTTACCTACTAATTACTTACATACTAAAATAACTGAAGCATATTTCAATGAACACAAATTTTAGTAGAACTTTCAATCAAGTCAATCATTTCAAATCAACACATTACTGCAATTTATGTAAATTTTATTATGAAACAATACATCGAGTCCCCAGTATGAAACAGCATTTTTTCGATTGGTTTATCGATTTTCTGTTCGAAGGTATGGGTGTTTGTGATTTCTAAAAATTCCTTTCTACTGTTCCGATCCTTCAATTCAACTGGGCGTTACGTGAGCGATTAGTTTATCACTAGTCCTGTCTTAGTCTTATCATTCTATCTCTACTACTCTCTTTGGAAAACACAGGTTGAGTGACTAAGTGACAAACATTTCTCGTAGAAAAAAAATGTAGAGATATGTAGGCCATATGCTTGACATTGGGAGCGGACATGGATAAGATTTACCGAGCCACTTGTTAAGATATTGGCAGCCCACCGCTGCCTGGAACTATTAAATTCCTCCTCAGAGGGGAATTCCTCACCGGTTGGGAACCCCTGCACTCGAGTAATATTATAGATTGAAACGCTTCATTTCTCAATAGTAAAGAATCGAAATAATACAATCATTGCGCAAAATATGAATTTGTTTTTGTCATATTTTTTTCTTATAAAAAAATAACTGTCGAATTGAAATCGTGCAACTGCGTGACAAAGTCAAGTGAAGCGCAAAAAGTAAAACTATACAACTCACTCAGCTGTTACGGTTACAGTGAACCTCCCATCGCTCAGGTAAATGTGCTTCGGCGCCTCGATGTTCAGATTGAACTTGGGCAGAACGAAATCCGCGACCAGAACCTTCTTCACGTAGAGTTGACCCAGCAGCTCCGTCTCGAAAGACCAGTCCCCGAGGGTTGGGAAATTTGCGATCTGGACCTCGCCGCTGAACACGCCTTTCGTCAACGGAACACTCGTCCACTGTCTGATAATGTTACCATTACCGTCCTGAAACATTATGAGATCATTTTAATTGTTATCAAGACATCTATTAAATTATTGCATGCTTGATTAATGTTTTCAATTCTCGATTTTACACTAGTACAGTCACCGTATTTTTGGAATTGTATGCTGTAGTCAACATTGCAAATATTTGCATATATTATTGTACAAGTAATTTATTGATGTAAAAGTACAAAAACTCTAAAGTTGTTTGTGACGTTAAATCCTCCTTCATACTTACTAAAAAATACAATGAAAAAATCTTCTAACTTAAATTTTCTATCCTTACCGTTTCTGGAAAGTGACAACGAGGTTTTTCTCCTTAACGGCACTTGAAAGTTTCATAATTTAGTAAATATCCTTGACTAACATAACTTCACAATCCCGCATTTAATGCACATGCTATTTTTTTCATCACAAGTTGTGTGGACAAAAAATCGGATACCCGAACGTAAATTTTCGTATATATTATTTGTTCAATCGATTTGTGGAGCATTATCAAAAGCTTACAAATCCCACCATTCACCTCATCCTATGCCGAAAACGCTGCGTAGATAGAGGAGGGCGATTATCTGAATTACAGTTCTTTTCAGAGCCAATTCGTCTTTCCTAGCCTCCTTCAACTTACTTACAATAAGCCCAGAGATGCAAAATAGTAGTTGGTATGCACCAGACTGAGAAAGAAAAGTGTTTAAAATGTAAAATATTGATCTCGTATAGCTGGGAATTTAATGCTATAGGGTTGATGACATTACCTTGAGTGTCAATTGAGGACGCACATCTGGAAGCGGCTTGAGGTACATATTGAGAAGCAACAGTCTGAATTGAAGCGTCTCGCCTGGTGTGTAGACAGTTTTGTCAGTGTGGACAAAGACGCAATAGGTTTTGTTGACATAGCTCAAAGGGGCTGACGCCTGGAACTCTCGGCCTGCCGTTGATTTCACCGTCAAGTTATATTCCCCTGGATTTAAGGCGCCGATCTATAAGTTAAAAATGAAATAATCTTCGATATTTGCGATGTTAAGTTTTCCCGAAAGTCCACTGCAAAACGAAGACTGAGATATTTTTCATTCGAAACCAAAATACTTTTAAGCAAATATTTTTGAAACGATGTAAAATCTTAGGTTCTACCAAAAAGCCGCCATGAATATAATACAGGACAAAATGTTCTCCAGTCATGAGTTAATTATTTAGTCAATTAATTTAACAGATATTAGATATTGTCATTTCAACGGTTCTGTGGATTTTCGCCAATTCATCAACATATGTAGTAAAGTTATCCTAGTTATTATCATAGTTATCCTTTTATATGGAAACAAAAATTATAATAAAAAAAAAAAATCTGATTCAAAAGGTAACTTAAATTTTATTAAAGTCGTAAAAAAGAATAAATATTGAAAGATTACCACAAAGAAAATATACGTATGTATTATAGGTAGTATATGATTATTTTCTGTGACGAATCAACATGCAATAGAAATGGAAATTAAATACAATAGATGCAATAGTAGCAATAGATGAAAAATTAGATTTTTCGTATTTTGGTTGAGAGTGTTGCTACACAGTAATTATATATTTTTTTTATGAAAATGTTTCCTAAATATTTTAGAAAATGAATATACATACCTTAAACGTGGCGATCGCTGTAGACCCAGTTTGTAATGTCAATTGCTGGGTCTCCCGAAAACCTCTCCCGAGGACCTCCAAGATAAGTGCTCCGCCTCCTTCGTCAGCGCTACCTTCGGATCTTGTGATGGCTGCTCGAAATTCACTCATCGGCCTGAGTGATCGACCAGCCACAACTGTGTACTGCCTGAAATTGAAAATAACTTTATTTTACAAAATTATTAACATTTACATTCATCCGTCTGAAAAAAAACTGGGAATAAGATGGAGTGTATACATATTATAAGAAAGCAAACCGGATGACCATTTCATATTTTAAGTCAGTTTTTACGAAAATGCTTTTTTCTGTGTGCAATTAAAGTGTGAGAACCTGTAAAATAATCCCGCACCACGCGTGCCACTTAATTGCCATCCCTTATCTATATTAAGGCAATTAAGGTTTCCCAAACTATATTCTGTTAAGCACTGGTGTTCCATGGAACCTGAATAGTTGTTCCGCGAACACCTACATAACTAGTAAATATGATTCCTGGCTTTGCATTTCATTTTCCGTGACAGCTTTACCAGTAGGCTTAAAGCACAGCTTATTGTAAAAACATAACTGATTTCATCAATCATTCTTACTAGAAACAAAAATACAAAGATCAGCCATTAAATGATTTCTGATCATTTAAAAAGTGTCCCCCAATGTGTCAAAACAAGCTATTATTGTTTTACTTTCGTTTTCTACAAGCTATTTATGCGTAGAAGGATTTTCTGATTATGCTGTAACGAAATCGTAATGTAGGAACAGATGCGCCACCCCACTAGGTATAAAAATTCAACTTTCAAATATTGTGAACTCCAATATTACCAGGGGTGGGTTGGAGGGGGCTTGGAGGGGCTCGCACGAGCTCTTTGTTAAATTTGACTAAGGCCGGCGAGCCCCTTGTTAATTAAAATTAATTCTAGATCAAATTAGTATATAACTGTAATTTCTGACTTATATATTATCTACGACAGCTTCAGTATACACAAGAGTAAATTTCAGCCATTTAGATTGATAAGTTTACGGTATATTGCATATTGTTACGTATTATAAGTGTATTAAGTAAAAATTGATTGCTTGTTTAAGTATTGAATATTAGCATAGGAGTGATAAAAAAATTCACCCCTTCGCTAAAATATCGAATATTGCTTTAAGATTAAAAGCGAGCCCCTTGTTAAGGTATTGGTAGCCCATCGCTGAATATTACCAACTCAAAACGATCAAAGTCATTTAATGAATTCAAAACAGTAATGCTTTTTTAAATTATTACTGTTTTGAATTGTTATGAATGTCAAGTGTTCTGTTAAAATTTCCGGTTTTGCAAAACGCTCCATTGCAGAAAAAGTTTGGGAATTCCTGATCTATACTATACTAAACAGTGTGCTGCGGTGTAAAATCATAAAAGTTACATTTTTGAGGAGATGTGGGCAATCGAAAGAAGAATACAGGGTCGTTTTCCGTGGAAGTTTTCAGAAATTTACTTAAAGGAGATTTTCATTATATGACGATATCGACCTGTTATCGATAAAACAGCGTAAGCGACCAGGAACGGTCAGGCTTTAATCGTAACATAAAGTTTTATTAACTTACTTTCGTAATAAGTACGCAAAAATAATACCTTAAATGCGGTTAGTAATATTTGGTCAATTAAAATTTCTTTTAGCGAGCTGATTACGAGACGAAGTTAAAAAACAACCTTCTCCTGTAAAACATATGAATTGTCGCTTACGCTTTTTTGCCCATTACAGGTCGATATGTATCGATTTAATTCAAGATTTATTCGATACACATAAAGTACTGTAAATGTTGAATAGTACGTATTTATTCAATTTTAAAATCTCTAAATTAATTTGGTAATCTATCTATCAAAATGGACAGTTAGAGCCACTGTAAAGTGGTTTGTATTTTATACAAAACGGCCAAAACCTAATCAAACCAAGATACTGTCAAACAAAATATTTACTTACTAACTTATCTTAGAACTATTTTCATAATGTACGTTTCCATTATAATTTTGGATAGCACCGGAAGATGCCGAGAAGCGAAACTCGGGTCGTGTTCGGCCAAAATTATAATGGAAACGTACATTACGAAAATAGTTATAATCTAAACATAAATTTCCATAAAGCACCTTCAGTCGAAATTCAAAATTATACTAACTTATCATTTATTGCATCGGTTATTAACTTCACATGAATTTATTTACCAACTTAATAATTTGTTGCCAATAAAAATCTATATCTGTTTTTTGGATCTTCAAAAAATACATTTTAAAATCACTATCGATTACGACATTTTAAAATAAAAATAAAAAACAGCTATGCAAGCTCATAAAGGCCCAGCTGGTATCCAAGAAATAATTCTGTCCCACGCATTTTAATTATTTACCTACCTGTTTTGAAATATTAAAAAGAAATGCCGTCTTAAGATTGCGTCATAGCGAAGCAGGCGACATCGAAGTGTTACTGTTTATTTTACGGGGCTGTGCTTTATTTCTTTATTACTCACAAGAGTTTGTTAGCTATTGTTTTATTGTAAACAATGGAAATGGCAGATATTTTTCACACATATATGTACAAAGCTTTGTAATTAATCTGTAATGACTTCAACTAAACCTCAAATGTGTTTATTTGTTTCGCGGCACTGTGGAGCCAAAGTAAATATTGCTAAGACACAATCGGATCTAGAAAAGTTTCAATGGGTTTCCAATTATTATGAATACATATTTGTCTCTTTGGTACATTTTTTTTACACAGTTTTGACTATAGCACGTTGCATAAGAAACCGGATTTTTTTTTCGATGATTCGTTAAAAAACCTTTCATTTCATTAACTATTATATTAACCCCTTTGTTTCACTACTTTATTTTAATAAAAAAATCGTATTTAAATATAAAATAAAAATTGACTGAGTAACAAACAGTTCTCATAGAAAAACTTATATTGAGATACCTCCATTATATACCATATGCTCCACATTGGGAGCAGACATTGATTAAAAAATAATAAAAAAAACAAGAGTGAATACCTTGTCATTAATCCTATTCTTTCTATCCCCAATATTTTCGAAAAAAATAAGGTTGAGTAACTAAGATACCTCCATAAGGAGGCCATACGCTCCACATTGAGAGCGGACATAGATTAAAATAAAAAGGTTTTTCATTTAACAGAAATATCGCAGAAACGGTCTTTCTTTAAGGTGGTGTATCTTTCACCTATTTACCGCATACTTCACACAAAATGGGTGTATTTAATTAATTCAAGTATACAGTCATTTATTTTCATTAACCTAAGCATACCAAAAAAGGTTTTTGAGGTGGCCACGCGTCGATGTCTAATGGCTTAAAAATTAAGCTAAAGAATTTGGGAAGGATCTGCTTCAACATATTTATATTGCTATGTATTATGGTGTTTATAAACTTTTGATAGGATCTTCATTTAACAGTCAAAATATTTTTTTTATATTCCAATTATGGTAGGCAATATAAAAACGTAATGAATTAGTTGCATTAGTTTAATGAGTCAAAAATTCATAGAAATACATTCTAGTTGTTCTCCATGTATGCGTCAACACAATAATTTGTGTGCATTTATGCATTAGTCATATCGTTAGTGTCTTTCTAAGAATAGACATCTGACATTGAGTTTATTAAAAAGCTTGGTAGGTAAGTAATGCCTTTTAGCGTAGATTGGTAGAGCGAACTATGTATTTTATTTTATTCCATTTGAAGCACAGGAAACACCTTGTAGACAAGAAAAAACCTATCCACCCATTAAATTAATTACACTGGATGAATTCACCGTTAGAAATACGAAGTTGTTCGCAATTATTTATTTTATTTCATCGGAATAAAACGCTAATGCATGTATGTAAAAAACAGTAATCGATATTTCAAAAATGGCTTAAGTCATAATTCGTGTGATCTTTAATTTTGTTTATTACTAAATATCTATTTTAACATGTATCGACTATAAAAATGTCTCCTAACATGAAATCGGATATTTAGTGAACACAATGTCATTAACACGCTAATGCCGCCTGCGTGGTCGAGTGGTCAACGTCGTTGGCTACCGCTACGTAGGTCACGGGTGAGAATCCCAGTACGGGCAGTTTTATAAATTGATTTTTAAATCGATTTATGAATTTCTGTTCAAAGGCATGGATGTATGTGATGTCTTGAATTCCCCCCTCCCACCCATCCTATCCTATGAACGGGGCGTATCGAGAGCGATTAGCTCAGCACTAGTCTTGTCCTAGCCTTTTCCTTCTATTCCCTACTCTCTTTGGAAAAAGAGAGGTTGAGCGACTGAGTAACAAGCAGTTCTCGTAGAAACACTTCTGTTGAGATAAACTCCATTAGAAGTCCATATCCTCCACATTGGGAGTGGACAAAGAAATATCATTATTTAAATATTTTAATGTGTACAATCAATGCTTAATGGAAAGGTATTATCTTCAAAGAAATAAAACATTTTTTTTAGCAATTCCATATTTATTTAACATGATTAGGACCGGTTTCGATAATTCAAAAAATAATAAACATAAAATCGCTAGTCTCGTACGCCGAGTGGTTAACGTTCATGGACTTTTGCGCGGTCAAGGAAAGACTCGGAGAAATTTCAATGAATTGGTATGTATGTATGTTTTACCAGAAGGTTTAACATGAAAAAGAGGAATCTCATATGAATAGCTCAAAACAAAAACTTTTCACTTCAATGAGAATGAAGCATGTCAGGGTTTTTTAATCCGCTTGCTCATGTGTACCGCGAAAATATTTTTCACACCCCTACATAATATGCGATTAAGAAAAAATCCTATAATCGTAACAAAAATAATGATTTGTCATAGTATATTCATAATGTATAAACTTCCATTTTTTTAAAAATCGGTATTCACCCGCCACTATTTTTGTCACTGTCGAATACGCCCAACACTACGATTAGATTGAGAGCACCTGATCGGACACATTGATAAAAATCTATTTAATGAAAAACAGTACAGAAGAAAACTTACCCTGCATAGGTTGATGGTATTGCTACTAAAATAACAAACACGCAGACTAGATCCATGGCAGACATTTTCTGAAAAAAAAAATGTTTTTTTAATTATTTCAAATGTTTTTATGCCTAATCGATTTTTTTGGATATGTTTTATTCTCTTTTAAATGCCGACAAACTTAGCTCAGTATAACGCACTCTCAGCTTCTGAATTAAACCGATTAATATTTATATTTGTTTTTAAAGGTAATAGATAATTGGTTGAATCTGACTGAATTCTAATATGTTTTAATATCGTCATTATTGTATAGTTATGAGATTGGGATATTATATTATGCAATTTACCGATTGCTGTGGCCAAGTGGTAACGCTCTAGGGATTTCCAGATGTGACCTTTTTGATATAATTGCTTTTTATTTTGTTGTTTAATGAGACATGTATCGCATCCTTATTCAAATAACTAATCATGAAAATGGAAATGAAAAGGAGAAACTAATTAATTACAAGTACTCTTCTAACTTTATCCTTCCTGAAACCGTTATAATTCGACATTTTCTGTTTCAACAAACAACGACAATTCTACATCGAGAGGAAATTTGTCCCATTCAGAAAATAAATTGCTATAATAACTGATTACTTTTAGTTTTTGAACGTGCGCCCTTTTCTGGGTCATATACGAAATCAAAACTATAATAATTTCGCCTTTGTTATTATATTATTGGTCAAACTTATCATCGTATTTTCGTGCAGCAACTTTCTTTTGCTGAGAGAAGAACTGCTTAAATTACGATTTGAAAAAATACAGCCGCCGAGGTGTAAATAAAATGTCATACATATTCGATTCTTTGTTGAAACTTATAGACAATAACTACAAATATTCAAGTATAAATTTTTGGGAATATTTAAAGATTAAATATACGTTTTTTCAATTACATTTTATTTTAAAGCCAATAGCCACAATGTAGGCGGATGCATAATTTATGGGGGGAAATTGCTCTCTCCTAAATTTGAAGAAATATTCACATGTATTCATTCTTGTGACGGTTTATACTTGTAAAGTACCTGAATATTAAAAAATCTATGTGAATTATTCTTATTATTTCTTTTAAGTTTATTTGTAACGAATTTATATTATATATTACTTTAATAGATATGTGGTCCTTACCATTTTTAATGTGTATTGGTAATCCTTTCGTTTCTTATCTAATATTTTAAGAATAAATGTCACTAACACTATTATGGCACATGCACATTATAAACACCACTACATTCTGACAGGCTGCACTATTTTTAAAAATGTGCAAACACTGCCTAGTGCGAAAACAAAACACAAACAAACTTAACCAAACTAAAAAATATCACTGGAAAACATATCACACTACCACAACAACAGGCACTAACGCGCGATGTTTGAGAAAAGATTTTTTTATCGTATGACAGTTAATATTGTTATACTGGAAAAATTGAAAATATTATGTGTCGTAAATTTTTGCGGCATCGTCGGCTGTTAAGACGCAAACCGCTCAGAGGTCTCAAACAATACTGGCAAATGTGGGCAAAGTGGGACGAATCTCTGTGACAGATAGAGTCACCATGATTTCAAGAAACGGTATTATTTATTTGTACTAGTCGTTATATTGTGAAAATACTTTGTTTTTGTTACTTGTTACTGTTTTATTCACCACTATATAAACAACTCTTTATGTTACATTTTTATTTATAGGATTGTCATCAAACTTAATTTTAAGTTTTTTTTTTGTAACACATCTTGAATAAATTAATGTGAGAGCTTTTCTTATAATTATATTAACTTTCCTACACTACTATCATTCTAATCTCTGATTTAAACAAAAACCAAGCGTATCGAGAACGATATCATTATTTAAGTATTTAAATCATTGTTCTATATTGCCATATTTTTTTAAAATATAAAGTACTCAATTAAATGTCCATATGTTTCGGAAAGCTTTTTTGCAGGGCTGTGGAGTCGCGTGAAAAAAAAACGACTCCGACTCCAGCTTTAAAATAATTAACGACTCAGAATCCGACTCTGAGGAAATTTTTCAATAATTTCATTTTAACTTATATATATGTATACTATCAGATCATCTTTAGTCAGCCAAGCATGAAATGTTAACAATTTTGACTATTTTGTTTACATACACATCATTAAATATATTTTTGAAAATAAAATCGAGCCACTCATTTTTCACGACTCCGACTCCGACTACGACTCCACAGCCCTGCTTTTTTGTATGAACATTTGAATTATTAAGTTTACCAATGTATATTTATTTCATTACACGACGAACATACAGGTGTTATACGAGGCATAATGTAATTCTAAAATGTTGTTTTGTGTTTTCTTGAAATTCATAGTATTTTTTTCTGATTAGTTGTTTGAATTTTTTTTAATAAGCAGTGGGTCAAAGCGTTAAGACGTTCTATGAAATGAAAATTCCCACCAAGATATTTTTGACAGGTGGTATCCCTAATGTCATATAGAAGTGAGCAGCGAAAGAGAGAGCGCCTATTCAACATCGGTATGACATCAACATGAATAAAATTACGAATTACCATTTACAACTGCTAATCATTTTGTCTCAAGCGCCGTCATCTTTCGGCGAATACAGAAAATAAATCGCGGAATCCGAATAGCACATCGAAAATGGCGGCAATCAAATATTTTGTCTACTAATATTGAATTTCGAACTGGAAAATTTGCGCTAGCAAATTTGCGGCTCTGACCTTCCGGTCTTCAGAGCGACCGGTATGTTTTGCTCCGACTTCTGTCTGTGGTGGGGGCGTCTGGTGGATGTGTGGGTGGATCTCACTATTCTACTATCTTTCCTATTATAACCCGTTTGATGGTGATGCTCAATTTCCGGCTATCCATTCATTGTTCAAACGCACTCAAATTTACTATTATTTCCGAAGTGTTCCGAAATCAAAAGAACAGTAGATTTTCATTATGCGCAGATTTTAAACATAAAACGAGATTATTAATTTAGTCATTGATATTTTTCAGCGAATTATTTTTTTTGACACAAATATTTCATCAGATCTATTTATTTATAATCAGTGAAACTCTTTATCTATAATATATAATAATACATTGCTTAAAACATAATTAAAATCTTAAAATCTATGAGAAATATACAATACCACATTGACGTTCATTTAATAACTTAGAAACATATCGGAAGTGTTAGGTCTTTTTAGTACAGTCTCGTTGCGAAGATAAATCACTCTAGAACTAAAATATAATATGTTATTTATAAAGAACAAACAAATCCCTAAATTGAATCGGGTGTGTGTGTGTGTGTGTCAGATGAGTCAAAACATTGTTTCAAGGTAAGTTATACCAAGGTTTTATTAAAATTTATGTAAACTTTGATATGAAAATGCATGATATCGTATGCGGACGATAAACGTATCCGCCTAGTAATTAATATGCCAAGGATTTGCACAG